>CM033273.1:27584978-27869978 GCA_019343175.1 Oedothorax gibbosus
CAACCGCGGTTCATACTAGACAATAATAATTAACAGTATGCATTGAAAATAAGGCCTTAACATAATCGCAAATCGTTACATTTAATTAACCTATCCTGGAGAGATCAGAATTATCACTCACCCCTTTACAGCTACTGAAGACCCTCAGAAGAAGGACACTGTTTGTGTTGGATTCGAATAGTAGTTCTACCAACAATTACTATCACACTTCACCACTCTTGATTGAGACACACAATGATTTGAACTCACTATAATTTTGTGAATGGGACGGGCAACAGTCAAGGGGCTCAACAGCACCCAGACTCATTAGAAGGCACTTGGTGTGGTGTGGCGGTATCGCGATGCACTGTCTTGCAAAGCGAGGAGTCTAACGTCGTCGGACTCTATGCCGCCTCATACGGGGCAAGTCAGGCCATGGGGCCCAGCCGCGTACCGGCACCTCGCGGACGGTCGGGCACAGGACCCAACGGGCACCCAGCCTTTTGTTGAATTTAATGTTACATATCTGAATCTATTTTCGTAACTGCCTTCAGATCTCGCGGTACAACCCGACGAAATCTCTAAAGCTCCACCCATGTAAAGGTTACCCAATAACATAATTCCGAACATCCCCCCCAGCACAAACTCCCACCTTCGATTTAAATTTAGCGCTCGGACAGTGGTCAGGATAGTACAATTACGGGAACCCCATAGGATATTAAAATCCTCTGAAGTTTCCCGCGGGTATACCTGAAGACATAACTCCAGGTTCCCCCTTCAATAAAACTTCCTGACACTGCCTTTGTGGTGTAACGTCATGTCCAACAAAACTCTTTTATGCTGGAGATCGACACTGTGGCGCCAGGTAGGAATTCATGCGTCTGAGGAAAGTCTGCAACAATGAAGTTTGGCCCCCCAACACACCTGGATCGAGACCCAATTAAAAGATCCACTAATGCGGGGAGCGGCCATTGCAGAAAAGAATGTTGGCTATGAAATCAGCCCAACAATTGGTAATGGTATGCAAATTAATTAATTCTGAAATTCGAATAGTAAATTTATGAGTTAAAGCTCCTTAAAATGAACGATTTAAATAAATTTATGTAATCAAAGTTCAGGTAACCTAAATAATGAGTTTTGTATACTTTAGTTATAGTTCGGCAGTATTAAAAAAATAACGCTATTCAACCTTACCTATCAAAGTGAAAAAAAGAAGTTCTTAAAGAACTAAAATGCCTACTTCCCCATTACTTAAATACTTACTTAAATTCTTATCGGGAAACAACTAGGTTCCTAACAGTGAATACCATGCACAACCGTTTCTACACAAGATTTATACACATTAGAAAAAAAATCGAAAAAAAAGAACAATCAAAGAATCACACTGTGCTACATTTTATGACGCCATTCCAAACTGATTAATGAAAAATATTTTGCTTCAAATATTTTTAAATAAATAAAGTTTCTCATGCCATTGTTGATTTGGCAACAGCGATTTAAATGACTCAAAATTGAATTTCAATGCTAATTCAATGGGAAATTCTCCAACAGATAGTAACTTTTTGTCCATACGGACGTACAAACAAGCGGACAAAAAGTATGAAAGTAGAGTCTCTGATGTCATACCTTTCTAACAAAAAAAGAATTTTAAAGCTCTGATTGATAGAACCGATTTTGGAAGGGGGTACGGACAGACAGACAGACGGACATCGACAGCATATCAATACCTACTTTTTCATTTTTTAAAATTATTTCGAATTAAAAAAAAGAAAAGTAGGATAAAAAGATTGCTCCACTTCTATACAATTAAAAATGCTGTTCTCCAGCTATCCATCTTCTCTGTGGGGGGCCAGAACGCGTTAAGCAGCGATAAATCTCAATTTCTTTTTAATGGTTTTATACATTGTCTAGTAGCTGCATGGATGAATTTTTAACCAAAATAAGTGGTAGCTGTAAAGTAGTAGCAGTATTTAATGACTAGGTAATCCTTTATTAACATATATGAGGCACGCTTTGGGTGTAAAAAATGGATTTGATTTTAATAAATTTCCATTTTATGTTATGACCCGTGGAAGAGTTTTTCGGATATTGGATATTTCGGATATTTACTATTGTGAATGAAAAATTCATTTTGAAAAAAAATTTCAATTTCAGCTTATTTTGAAAGTGTGAAATATTAACAGTTATTATTATTATTGTATCTTTTTAGTTTGTTTTTTTTTTGTTCAAAAGTAAAAATTCGTTTTAGTGGTATTTTGTAAAATGATAAATCATTTATATGCTCACACTAATCTAACTCTGCCAACTGAAAATAAAATAAGTATGCATATTAAATTAAACTGTAAAATGTTGCTAACATTATTTTTTATTTTTGTTTCAAAACTAATTTAATTATTTTATATGAACATCGAGCGTATTTTTAAAAAGAGTTATTGCAAACTTATCTTTTATAAAACAAAAGGTTAAAATAAAGGTTGATCGAAAAAAGACATCAATGGGTATGTTTCATGTCTTGCGTGGCAACAGTTCAAGAGGTATTGTTTTCATTTTTGGTCCTGCTGGAAATTACATTGGTTTCGGTTAATAAATAGCCATTAAATATTATATAATAATAAAATTGAGGATTATTTCAGCTTTGACATTTGAATTATTTTTTGCATTTGCATACAATTTAAAAATTTCGTCATGATAAATACAATTAGACAAAATTTTGCAATAAATGTCTCCATTTTTCGTCAGAAATGATTTCTATCTACTATCTATGAAGTGTAACAGAATGAACGAAAGTAATTACTAGTTTCATTAACATTTTGCATAAATTTTTAAACATGATAAACACAACTTGCTAATTATAGTTTTAATATTTTTACAGTTCAATAAAGAGCAAGAATAAAAAAAAGCACGTATAGAGAACTCTAAAATATAGAACAAAGTAGGAGAAGAGCATTTAGAGTGAAGCCGAAACAACCAATGAAATCGCAAAAGACCAGAAATAAAAACTGGAAATATTTACGTCATCTGAAACAAGTCAATTAGATTTAAGACTTTACAGTCAACTGAGTTACATCGTTGTAACAAAAATTAGTTTGCATTTAGTTCGTAAGTATTTTTAGTGAGTCATTTCCAAGGTATTTCTTCCTTAGAATAGAAATGCTCTACCGTTTACAGTTCCTTAAATGAAAGCGTTATCTCTATACGAGGAACTATTTATCTTAAGTTATTTCCCCATATCGCCATAAGACATCTCTATCGAAACAATAAGATGTTTCAGACACAAATAACTTTCGATTCTATTGCTATTGTATTCTTTAACATGTAGAATATTCTCAATGCATTCAGATTTAGGAAACTATCTCTTCACCAAGTTGTTAATCGAAAGCGTTTGCCAAAGAGACTAAAGGGAAGTCGCGAAATCGTTCATCAGAGAAAAGTACCAAATGTTTAGTAAAGAATCAGTTTATGCACTAAACTGTACATCGTTTTTTTTGTAGTGCATTGATGTTTTTAATTATACCTAAAGATTTGTTTGGCATAAGTGTGTTGTTATACAATTGTTTATTTTTTTGTCCTTTACGGTTTGTTGCAATACCTTTGCATGCTAACTTCACGTTGTTATATTTACGATGAATAGTTCCAACACACCATATAAATTTTACATAAACATGTATATAACTCATACATTACTTCTCATGATATAATCAAGGTGCACTTCACTACTCATAATGAAATAGAAAATAGTATTAAATCACTTAAGGCTCATAGTTCTGCAGGTCTAGACATGATTCCAGCTTTTATTGTAAAGGGCAACATTGAGAGTTTTATCTATCCGTTACTTATTCTGTTTAACCTTTCTTTAAGAATAAATGTTTTTCCTGATATTTGGAAAACTTCCAAAATTATCCCTGTCTTTAAAAAAGGTAAAAAGTCTGATGTTAGAAACTATCGTCCAATCGCGATCATTTCTACTTTTGCTAAAGTCTTTGAAAATATTATGCACAATAAACTATCTACTTTCACTTATCAGTTGATATCACCAGTTCAACATGGTTTTATTAAAAAACGATCAACTGCAACTAATCTCCTGTCCCTCAATAGTAATATTGCCAATGCCTTAAAACTTAATAAACAACTTGATGTCATTTATACTGACTTTGCTAAAGCGTTTGATACTGTGAATTTTAACATTTTGATTCATAAATTATTATATATGGGTTTTGATGATAAAATACTTACATGGTTATGTTCTTACCTTACTGATAGATCAATGTATGTTAAATTTAATTATGTTTTTTCTAATTGTTTTACTAGTACATCTGGAGTACCCCAAGGGTCAACTCTTGGACCCCTGTTATTTCTTTTGTTTATCAATGATATAGCTGTTAACTTTCAATCTTGTCTATTATTCGCTGATGATCTAAAAAATTTTAGGATTGTTTCATCACCTAATGATCTTGTGATTCTTCAGACAGAACTGAACAAACTTGATAAGTGGTGTATTGAAAATAAGCTCTTTCTTAATACAGATAAATGCTTTGTGCTTACGTTTACAAGAAAGTTTGACCCTCATCTTAGTAATTATACATTAAATAATAAAATTATCACAAGAAAGACACACATGAAAGATCTGGGAGTTATTTATGAATCTAGTTTTAGTTTTAATTTACATATTCAGGATATTACGCTTAGAGCTTCCAAAAAATTAGGAATCCTTAAACGAACTACTTATAATTTTGACGATATTCATGTCCTTGTTAATCTCTTTGGTACTCTTGTTCGTCCAGTTCTGGAATATAACTGCGTTATTTGGAATCCTTTTAACAAGTCTGATGTTGTATTGATTGAAAAAATCCAAAAAAAAATTTCTCTATTTCATAGAACGTAAATCCAATGACCTTATCGGACCTTCCAGTTTTACTACTTTAGAATGCCGAAGATCAATATCTGTATTCAAATTTTTTTACAATATATTAAACTATAAAATTGATTGTCCTTATATACTACAAGAATTTAATTTCTTTGTTCCTAGCTATATTACAAGAAATAAATATATTCTTAAAAAACCTTTTTTCTCTAAAAACTATCTTAAAAATCAGCCGTATATACAATTTATTAAACTGGTTAACAAACTCCCAGTAAACAGTGATTTATTTTTTGACAACTTTACGAAATTAAAAAGAGATATTTTATCGTTGGCCTTATAAATACTTTTTTTTCTATTCTTGTTCTTCATTATAAACTCTTTGTTGGTGTGTGTTTTATTCAATTTTAATGCATTTTTTTTTTAATTCTAATGCTTGTATTTTATTCATTTTTTTAATGATTGTATTTTATTCTAATTCAATGTTTGTTGTTTATATTTTATTCGATTTTAGTGTCTTGCCTCTGCTATGTAAGTGGAAATTTTCTTTTCTGTATAGCAGTCTTATAATAATAAATAAATGTAACAAAAATAGCAAACAAATATGTCTCCTTAAATTTTATTTTTTTCAGTTGATTTTAAATAAAACATATTTTAATTATTTATTTCAAATACAAAAGTCATTTAAAATTGAGTTAAATTCCAATCAGACTTAAAGATAAGTGAAATTTAAATAGCGAAAAACATTTTAATAACCATTTTTCGATTAAATTAAAAAAAAAACGATTAAAACATATTTCTCTCTTAAAAGCGAAAAATGTTTTTGAAATAGTTGTGCATTAAGTACAGACTTTCTTTTAGTATCCATTAAGCGCATTTACTTTATCATTAAGTACATTTACTTTAAGTACAATTCCCAGCAAGTTTAAAAGCACGACGAAATTTTTAACAGCTTACATGTTTTAAAAAAGATTTTCTGAGACTTTTTTTTATCTAATTTCATTTGAAACATGATAAATAAGAACGACAAACAAAATTTTATTGTATCGAAATAAATCTTTTATTTTATAGCACTTTAAATTTTCTTATTATCTTAAATATAAATTTAAGATAAATTCCGTATGTGAACAAGAATTTTTGACTGAAAATATTGTAGTTCAGTACACTAATCAGTTCTTGGACAGTAAGCAAAAACAAAATTTTAACCTATATCATTTTTTAAAAATAATATTGGATATGTGTTGTGTGAAATGTGTATCCTTTACAAAATGTGTAAAGAATCCCATTTAATCTCAATATGGAAACCGCGAAAGAAAATTCTTAAGTTCATACGAATTACTGTACAGCAATTGCACTTTCAATTTTGTCAATTCCGCTTTGAAATCGCAACCCACAATTACAGAAACATTTTTCTGTATTCAAAAGAAAAAGGTCAACCACTTGGATTCCAGACTAACCAAAAATCAAGTCCATTTTTAATTTCGCTCACCTTAATCCACATAAATTCGCGATTGACAAAAAGCTGTAATTTATATTGATTTCTAAAATATGTAGAGCAAAATTACAACATTCATTTTAAAGTACCGTAATATACATTTTTTAAGCAATTATTCATTCCGAAACATTTTTCTGCATTCAAAGGAAAAAGGTCATCCACTGAGATTCCAGACTAGCCAAATCAAGTCCATTTTAATTTCGTTCACCATAATCCACCGAATTCTCGAATTCGTCAAGGTCAGGATGCTTTCGGAAGCCCCGAAACGATCTTACGAAGAAGAAGAAGCGAGGAATCGAGAAGTTGTGTCTCTCACCTGCCGAAGCACAAAGAAAGGTTACTGTTTAGATAACATATAAACTCAGTTTCTGTTATTATCTGTTTCTGTATTCTGAACAGAGCCTGATTTTCGTCAAGGCAAATGTTCACGTGCCCAGGGCTCCCACTTCAAAGGGGACTTTAATTTGCTTCAAAAAGTATTTTGAGGAAAAAATGCTTCAAAATTAAATGTAACAAAAAAAAACTAATAAATATAATACTCAAATTGAACCAAATTAGTTGTTCAAAAGGGAGCCACTATAATTATTATATCCCTAGTTATTTTTATAAACATGCCCTGGCCACGTGAATAAAAAGTATGCATGTATTTAAAATATGGTATGACATGACAAGATGTCATATCTTATGTATGTATAAATTTTTTTTTAATTAAATAAAATTTGCAATGATTACTGGTGGATTTAAGGTAATCGTCAAAGGTTATTTACTTGTACAAATTTAAAATTAAAAAATCACGTTTACAGATATATTATAGTATGTTGTGGTTGCCCCTAAACTTGCTTGTGCCCTAAAAGTTGTAAGTCAGGCCCTGGTTCTGAAGCCCAGAGCTCAGTTGTATCACTTCGAGCTACCAGGCGGCAAGTCCGGGGTTCAAGTCACGGATTGGATAAACTTTACTCAATCTTTCATTCTTTCAGTGACTCGTTAAAATTACGATAATGATAGTTTGGGAACTAAATAATGGGATTTCACGTCAGTCTGAACGACTGACCAGAACATCTGCTGTAATGCCCTCCGTCGCTCCTGGTCTCCTCGAACTGAAATTGTCACAGCACAGCAGACCTTGGCTTTCCAGGAGCTGTCGCACCACTGAGGATTTTTTTTGTCCGATTATTTAGAGATTATCTAAATATAATTTTTGTTTAGCGAAATTTTGTTAGTTTTAAAGCTCTTCAAAATGTTCTTTTAAGAATATAAAATTAGTAAATGTTTAAATTGAAAAGTAAAATAATTAATAAAAAAGCTATTACAGTCTGAGGAAATGTGAGTTAAAACTTTAAACGTTTGGAAGTTTTGGATTCATTTCTACAATTCCATTGAAAAAATACATTCTTTTACAAAGAGGTACGAATTAAAACAAAAAAAGCCGTAAAAGGATAAACATTCGTCAGATTTCTATTAAATATGTCAGAAACACCCATGAAGAGAGTAACTATATTCGGTGTCAAAAATTAAAAGAGCAATTGAGTGTTTGAATAAGGATAAAAATAATAATAACAATCACTCTCTACATGCAAATTATGCATGCTACAGAACACATAATGGGGAAGATCTTTCAGTGTTCTTGCCGATCTTTGCGTCTCACCTGGCGATGATGGGGAGAAAGGGTTACAAAATGTGTCCTCATTCGAGCCCAATTAAAGCGTCCGGTTCGAAAACTCTCTCCTTCTCTCTACATCAATGATTTTGCGAGCGATTTCCATGACATTTGATTATAAACAATCGAGCCGTGAGTGTGAGTGTTGGGTGCGAAGAATACACACAAAAGAGGATGGGGAACTTACTCAGGTTCTCACTTGTGCTGGCGGTGAGTGTTGACTTTTTTTTAAATGTTGATTTACATATTTGAATATTTCTTATTTATGAATATTTGATGAAATATTTATAGTTTATGTTACAAATCATATTTTAAACGATAACTTTCCCTTGCGCCATAAAACCTAAACATCTATGCATCCATTAAAAGATAACTAAAATAACTGATATTTTTTATATAATTTGTGTTATTAATCTATAAGGTTTTTTTTAAATAAATTATTAAAAAAATATTATAAATGAATTTTTAATTGATTATTTTAATTGGGAAAGGGAGGGGTGAAGTTCAGTGATTCATCAGTTCTCACTAATGCTAGCAGTGAGTGTTTAAACTTACTAACTTATAGTTGAATATTTCTTATTTATGAATATTTGATGCAAAATTTATAATTTGTGTTATAAATCATTTAAGTATTAATGAAATATTAATTAATTTATTAATTATGAATTATTAATGAATTATTAATTAATGAATTTTTAGATGACTGATTTATTTAAATAATAGAAATGGAGTTTTAGTTGATTATTTAGAATGGTAAAGGGGGGAGGCGAAGAATCAGCGAAATTCATTAAATTATATTTTCATTTTAATTATACTTTGCCTATCACATGCATTGTAATATAAAATAATATTTATGAAGTATAATAAAAATAGTTTATGAAGAAATTATAATTTACATTATAAATCATTTAAGTATTGAATGATTGTTTAGATAATTAAATTATAAAAAAATATTATAAATGAATTTTTAATTGAATATTTTAAATGGGAAAAGGAGCGAGGGATGAGGATCAGTGAAATTCATACTCATCTATTCTCCCTCGTGTTGGCGCTTTCGAGTGGTGGCTTCTTTTAAATGTTGATTTATATTTAAATATTTCTTATTTTTAAATATTTGATGAAAAAGTATAAGTTATGTTATAAATCTATTTTTTAAGATAATGAGAATTACAAAAAATGTTGGAAATGAATTTTTAATGAATATTTTAAATGGGAAAGGGAGGGGTGAGGATTAGGGAAATTCATTCTTATCAGTTCTCGTTCGTGCTGGCGTCTTTGAGTGGTGGCTTCTTTTAAATGTTGACTTATATTTTAATATTATTTTTTATGAATATTTGATAAAAAAAATTATAATTTATGTTATAAATCATTTAAGTATTGAATGATTTTTCAGATGACTAAAATTATATTAAAAAAGTGTTAATGAATTTTGATTTGATTGTTGTAAATGTTAAGGAGAAGGAGGGGTTCGCGGCGAAGGATCAGTGAAATTCATTAAATTATATTTTTATTTCAATAATAGTTTACCTATCGTATGCATATGCATTGTAATATATTTGTAAAATGAATTTTTTATGAAGAATTTAAAATTTATGTTATAAATCATTTAAGTATTGAAGGAATTTTTGCATAACTAAAAGTATAAAAAAATTATACTTGATTTTTTTGTTTTAATTTTACTTGATTATTTTTGTAAAATAAAATCTTGTTGAATTATAAGCACTATGTAATGAGATATAATGTACACTTTTTTCTAAATATTAGGGATTATTTTACTATTTCATGAATTCTTTGAATTTTAAATTTTAAAGTATTTCATTTTGATAAAGTATATCTTGAATTAAAGATAAACGTAATTTATTATAGAATTTTGGTTTTAGCCTAGTTTAAATTGTTTATTTAGCCTACGTTAAATTTTTTATTCTTTGTAATTTGTAATACACGATTATGTTTAATTAAAAAATAACATTTCGAGTTACGTTGAGTAAAATGAATGCACAAAAGAAATGTTTGTGTAAGAGCGAAATTGTAATGCGACATAGATAAATATGATATATATTTTGATTCATACCTTTTGACTGTTAATTAGATTTTTTAAAAAATAAAAATAAAATTATTTCAATAAGTCTTAATTTAAAAATAAATACGATTAATTATTTTTAATGAGGTAGAAATAAGATTTGTAAGGAAATAAAAAATAATAAATTGGGAGTGTTCCAAGCCAACGAAAGCAAAGTTAGCAAACTTAACAAACATATTTCAATAATTGTGCTAAAGCACCAAATCATAAAAATATACAAGCGATACAAAAAATAAAACAATATAAATCAAAACAATCACTCTGTTCATGATACCTTCTTCAAGGGGACAGAGCATAAGGAGAGAACGATTCTTTTTGCGGTAAACATTTTTGTTTGTGGTGATTGCATAAGAAATTTATGCTTCTATTTAGTTTTTATGTACATTATTCGAGTTATTATATTATACGGGATTGCATCATTTTCTTTTATGTATCACTTCTTTTTGTATCACTATTAGAAAAATGTAGAGAATTATAAAACAAAACCGCGGCACGGAAAACTATTTACTAAAGAATGCACTTGAGGCATACATATTTTAATGGCAGAATAGTCTTTTTATTATCTAGAGTTGAAAGAAACTTCTCACTTCAAAAACACTTCTTGAAATCAACCACGCATCCTTCTAAGGAATGGCATGTCCCCAAGCGATATAAATTCAATGATAAATTACATAATTTTATTTCCCTTCTAGCCACATTATAAGTAATTCTTTAACGAAAGTAGATTTCAATAAATCTTCAATATTTTAAAGAAGGGAGAATAATACTAGAAGAAGAAATATTAGAAACTGGTTAGTTAAACTAATTTAAGTTATCTTAAATTTGTTCTTGATCTAATAAAATCGTGGGGAAAATAAGGGGAAAATATTTTAAATTTTTGCTGGACATCATTTATCAAATCCAAGTATTGGTTTTTAAAAACGCAACATAATAATATATATTGATAATTTATAATTATTCATTATAGACGTTTTTGAAACAATTTTTTTTATTTTATAAAAATCCAGATACACTGTAAAACATTTGCAGTAAAGTTACTCTATAAAACTGACGGCAGTAAGTGCGAGGACAAAACCTTTAGAAAGTATACTTAGTAACATGAAAGTATACTTAGTAACATGACATTTCCCGACAACATGACGCTAACTAAATTTAAACAACAATAAAACTATTCAAAAAACCCCTATTCCAAACTTTAACAGCCCACAATTTATACAAAGTTTCAGCCAAGAGACTATTTCAAACACGTTTGGTATCAGCAATAATGAAATATGCATGCTGTGACCCAGAAGGACTATTAGTATACCACTTTATGGAGTATATTATTCACCTCCAACTATTGTTTAGAGGGCCTTTAGAATGGTCATAAAGTTCAATCGATCGCCAAATTGTAGCTCATGTTTGGGCAGTTAGGGCTATTACCAATGTCCATTAGTGGAAATGGGCGGTTAGGGGCTAAACGTAACGAAAGCTGATAACGTAATATCCCGATAACAAAACTACAAAGTTGCAAGAGAGTTGGCTTGAAGATTAGGGTTTCTGAATTTTCTGTTTACTATAGGTTTCCCCTACCACGTTTTTGAATACATGTGAAGTCTAGTGTTTTTAATTACCTATATCAATTAGTACATTGTTTAACTTACACTGTAAAAATCATATAAAAAAAAGCACAACTTACACTGTAAAAATACATGTGAAGTTCAGTTTTTTTCAATTCCCTATTTACTCTTTCATCAATTATGTTGTTAAACTTGACTGTTAAAAAACTGTGTATCGTTACCATGGTTGTGGGTGTACCGTTGCACTAATTCTGTAGTAAGCGGATTAAACCGCTTACTACAGCTATTATGTGAAGAACTTTGTTCAAAAGCCTGTATAAATCAGTGTAAAATTTTTTCCCACCAATATTTTAGATTCTATTTATTATACTTATATATACTCTGTAAAACGTTGGGTGAAAACTGACGACAGGAGGTTCTGCCTTTAACTTTATGAAGTAAAGTTACATTATAAAACCTTGAAACAAAATTACACGAAAAAGGAGTAAGCTGTTTAGGTTTTATTTATTTATTTCGTAATTTTATGTCCAAGTCAATGTTTGTCTTAAGGCAAAACTCGAATTACAATTCTGTGAAACATCGTTTCTTAGAACGTTTTTGGGGTAGAGGAAAGGTTCTTTATTTAAAACGTTTAAATATTCGTTCCTTTATACAGTGTAAGGTCAAATTTAAATACAATTTCGATAAAACTAGGCATCGTCACCTGACTGTGGTTCTAAAATACGACGCCCGTCGCCAATAGCCCTCGTGTAGCTCTAGTTCGACGATAATTCAAACTAAACAAAACTAAACTAAACAACGTCGTACTGTAGCAGTGGTATTAATTTTCATTGGTAAAAAGTGTTATAATTATAAACTTTGGATTTTAAAGTTCATATTTTAAAAAATTATTTACAATCAATCTGATTAGAACCTAAATTAAAACCCTTATATAAAAAATATTGT
Source organism: Oedothorax gibbosus (assembly GCA_019343175.1). Lineage (NCBI taxonomy): Eukaryota > Metazoa > Arthropoda > Arachnida > Araneae > Linyphiidae > Oedothorax > Oedothorax gibbosus. The sequence goes on from CM033273.1 coordinate 27,597,552, forward strand.
TCAAAAATCTTTTATTCTAAAAAAAGTTTTTATTTGTGGGCAAAATACATTTCTATTTCAGAATAAATTATTACTAAATACAGAAAAATCTATAGAAAAAAACTCCATAAAGTATTATTAGCGTGTAAATTTTTTACTTTGAATGAATAATACTTTTTGTTAATATTGAAACCAAAATGTTAAAATATTATATTAAAGTTATTATAAGGGACAGAGACTGTAGTAATTATTTTTGGTAATACTTTTGCACCTTCCATTGTATTGAACATTTTGTTAAAATACTTTCATGCTAAAAATATTTTGCATTCGTGGGTAAAAATTTTAAAATCTTAAACTTTATAATTATAACGCTTCTTACATAAAATTAATCAAATTACTAAAATACGACGTTTTTGTGTCTACTTTCTCTGTAACTGAACAATTGTATGAAACATAAACTGCAGCAAAAAAAAACATTTTTAAATAAATAAAAATTTTAGGAAGTTTACTTGAAGAAAGAAATCTCAAGTTTCGTTGACATAAGAAATGTAAACACGACAACGTTGCCGAACTGTAAGGATAATGATGAATGATCATAGAGAAAAACACTTTTGAAGTTCTCTCGTTTTGAATAATTTAAAGCTGAAGTTCAGGTTCCAGGCAGGTGGAATAGTTTTTAGTTGTAATTTGAATATTTATTTATTTTTCAAATTGTACATTTTTCTTAGGTTAGATTAAAAACCGGTTAAAATGAATCAGTAAAAAGCATTAAAGTATGTAAATAAAATCTTAGATGAAAATGTAATGTTAGTGTGTCTAAAAAGGATATTTTTAAAATATATTTTAGGCACTTATGTAGATTTATTAGGACTTCTAAAAAATCTACATAGTAAAACCCATTAAAATTTTTTTGGGGTTAAATATGTCTGCTTTTTGCCACTAAAAGCTATCAAATTTCACATAAATAGTTTGGAATTCAAATGGCGCAGCCTTGAAAAAAACTTTAAAACCCCCAAAAAATTGTAAATATATTTCATATGTTTAAAAAATAGACGACACATGCAAAATACTGAGTCAGTTGGCTGCAACAAATTGTTTAATTACAAAAACAAACGGTTGTAATATTATAGTATAACAAATAGTTGTAATATGTTAACTTATTAAAAAATATTTTTGATAAGTGTATTACTGTATTTTTCATCTTCAACTATTCTACAGCTGAAATACATTTTTATTTTTACTACTTTTTAATTGACAAAGTATATAACATAAAGAAGTGTTTTTTTAAGTTGGAGAGAAATGTTTGTTTTTATAGATAATAGTTAGAAGCATAATGGCTACCTTAAAAATTCAACACAAACAGTGTGGAGAATTTATTTTGAGCACATAACGCGTTCTACGAAAACACACTATTTTGCGAAGTAAGGTAATCTATATCAATGTACTTATTTTCCAAGTGAAAAAACAAATTGATTAAAATTTATAATACATAAAAAATTAGTAGATTTAACTATTACATTAAAATTATAATTTCTATCAAGAATAAGTTGTTTTTGAATTTTGTATTTTAGCTTTAAAAACTAATATTATTGCAATGAAATATAAAACTTATTAATGAGGACAATTGTTTAGTATTTTTATTTTGAGGAATTTGTATTTAAGGGATTTTAAAAAGAACACTTTTCTTTTACACTTTAAAACAAACAATGTCATATAAATACATTTAAAAAGACTGTTTTTAAGGTCGCATCTATCCAATCAAACCTTAATTATTTAAATTATTATGAGAACTTGCACTTTTTCAAAAAGCAGCCTTCGTGGGGTTTTTTTTATAAAATAAATAAAATATCATTTTTTTAAGTAATTAAGAGAGAGAGAGAGAGAGAGAGCGAGAAAGAGAGAGAGTGAGAAAGAGAGAGAAGTTCAAGATTTTCTATGGAGATGCTTTAAAATTGCAATTGTTCCATATTTTGAAAAAAATAATTTAATTAAATTTAGTTTTCGGGCAAATATTATCATTTAACTTTTTGACGTCATTTATTTTTTTGAAAATGATTATGCGTTTTGAAGTGTTAATTTTATTATCGCAATTAAAAGTGTCGAAATCTTACAAAAATTCGGCATTTTTATGAAAGAAAATATAATTGCTTAAACTAAAACGAATGATTCAAAAATATAAGCTATTTCTATAGTTCATAAACGATAATAAAGAAAACAAAAATATTTTACATTGCGCATATGTGTGATCTCGTTTCATTTTGATTGATGTTGATTAACTATGTTTGAAAAAAAAATAACGAAAACTTTTCAGGAAAACTTCACAATATCACGAATCCTCACGAATGTGATCTCAATAAAAAACTGTTTTGTTTCGAGACAATAAACAAAAAAGGCGAAATAATTCTTACCGTGTTACAAAACCGTTGTTTTTCGGAAACAGTCATTATTTTTTTAAAGTTCGCTCGTGCGTATCTAAAACAAACAACCATTATGAAGCGTGCGCGTGCCCGAACATCATTTATTCGAAAATGATGTTCTTTTCGAACATCGTGAAGAACAGAAGTGCCGTCGTAAACATCACAATTTGCGCGTTGAACCGTGAGTTGAAACTTTGTGTGACGGAAGTTGATAATTAACTGTAATTTTATAACGATTTTTTTTATTAAATTAACTTCAAATTAAGAAAATTGAATAATTTTCATCCATCAGAAAAGAAGCATATGTTAGTCACTTAAAGCTTGTTAGTCACAGTTAAAAGTTTCGTCAAAGGTTCGCACTGGTTCTTATAATTATAGGGATATTTGAAATTTTATTTGTATGTGTTTGTTTAAAATAAATCGGGTTCAAAACTGCTGAAAACGAGATTTTATTAAAGCTTTTTTTGTAAAAAATTATTGAAAATAGTTTTTAAAAACAAAATATTTAACTTTTCGTTGATTATAGTAAGCAAAATTAAGAAAATATGATAAAAAATATTATTTGTTATTTTCGGTGTTCATAATTTTAAATAAGATAATGATTGTGCCGTTTTATTCAATAATGAGTAAAATATTACAGTTTTGTTATTCAATAGTTTAACCTGAATATTTAACATTACATGGTTTGAAATTGTACCAAACTTAGTACCAAATCAATTGTAGTCAAAATGCCTCGATGTAAAAGGGGTTATTGATAACGATACATTCATTAGCAATGTGCATTTAATAATAAATTGAAAATTTAAAAGAATTTGACAGAAATTTAATATAATTTTAAATTTAATGAAGTGTTTGTGACAAAATTTTAGGTACCGTAATAAAAATTTCGTGGATCAATTAACAGGAATTATAATTGCGTTTATGACTTATACTTTATTATGGGATAGCAAAAACTTCTGGCATAATATTAATAGTTTTATATATAAATAACATTTGAAATTTTAATTTGAATATAAAACTTACTTATGCAATTTAGACGTGTAACAATGACCATGCAATTAACTTATTACTTATTTTTTAATTAAAAAAATTTCCAATATTATAATTTATCAAGTAATTTTATATTTACGTGGGCTTTTTTACCGTTTTTAAAACAAGCTGCTGCTATTCTACGCACAGCGTTTTATGAATTTGCTGATACATTGACTGATTGATTTTGATGACAAATTCCTTTATTAACGCTGGAGTGCGTATGCTACATCTTAAGTTTTTCTCAATTCACCGCCCAATGCAATGATTGGTAAAAAAGGATCCGCCACACTCACAAACCACCATTCAATCTCTTTCATTTTGATTATTGATTCAAAAAATCAAGTTAAGAATTAATTTAAACGATTTTTAAGAAAATATACAATTTATCTATATTTTCATCCGTAACCGTGTTAACAACGACAATCCCAATAATACACGACAAACATAATCAAAATTTTATTACTTTTCCCGTGTCAAGAAAGAAAGAAGATGTTAGCTAGAGATGAAACAATTGTAATGGACCAAAATTGCCCAACAATGCCACAGGTACGCTCGCATAACGTGTCATAATTCGACCACATTGTGAAATTTCCAACGTTGTTTAATCGATCACGAGTATGCAGGGATATTACGAAGATTGCGAAATTCTTATTTCGACAGAAAATAAATTATATTGATGCGTTTCTTCGCTACTGTTAAAGATATTGAAACTCAAAAGTAAAAGTAATGAAAATTACTTGCATTGTTTATATCGTTGCAGAATCATATATTGAATGTTTTTCATTTAACGGAAGCCATTTTATTGTTTTAGTGTTTGTAATAAATAATATTATTGGCTACAAATGGTATGTTCCAAATGAGATTATTAAAAACAATAGCAATGAGTCATTTTCATGTCAAAGTCATTGGTTATGACATTTTTTCTCAATAAAATTGCAATTTTTTTTTTAATTTTACCAACACATATAATAATAACGATCTATGTATAAAAAATTAATAAATAAGCCGTGGTAAGTTGTTCTTTTTCCTAAAAATTTCCTATATATTTTTTACTTTTTGTGCTTTTTTAAATCTAGGATAATAAGATAAATAAATTTCTAATCCAGGATATCTGTATTTAAAATTTGCTGGATTTTATCTTTAATGTCTATGTATAATAAATTCAAGTGTACTATTACAGTATAAATAATAGAATTGTTTTAGTCTTCGGTTCTTGTAAAATTTTGAATTGAAATATCTGAGCCGAATTTGTAGATTTCCATAAAACTTTTTAGAAAACTAAAAAATAACTATTTAAAATGAAGAGTTTATTTAGAAAATCATAAATAAGTTATTTAGTATTTCGATTCTAAAAAGAATAATCTAATCGGTATGTAAAAGAAATGTTATTTTGTTGTATCACAGAGTTGAACCATTTTTTGTTTGTTTAAAGAATTATGAATTCAAAATAGATAACTTGAAGTAAATGCAAAATCAAATGAATCAGTGAAGCATACTAACTGCCATGTAAACAGTTTAAGCATTTATTCAGAAAATTCCCCGTAGTAAGTGAAAACACATTTTTCTATTTTTGAGGATAGATTTAGAAAGTATTAGAAAATGCTTCCATTTTAAGTAACAATATTTTTTTAGACTATTTATAAATGATTAGATACTTCCTTTAATACTACAATGCACTTAAATGAACTAAAACTAATAAGATCTCGTCTTTTATTTTTAACACATGATAGAAAATCCCGTTGTTACCACTTTGGGTTGGGTAGATAAAATTAAGCCATACATAAATAATTTAAAATTGAACAATAAAGGAAATAGTCTTTATGACGGTAAGTAAATACTCGAAAGAACTCTTCTAAAAATCCTAATGCAAACTCAACGTAACGTATCCTGCGTAAACGTAATTTTTAGTATCTGCAATAAATCTGAACCTTATTCTGTCTGTGTGCAGTTGTAGTTTGTTTAAACCAATCTTCTTGTTTCAACTTGAGTTAACATGATCTTTTAAGTGATTGACTAATGTATGAAATGTTTGAAAATTATAGTAAATATTAAAAATTGCAATATATTTTGTTACATGAGAAATTATATAACGTGCTCATCTAGAACGGCTCGCATATGTAAAATACACCAGAGATGAATTTGGTTCAATATATTCTAAGCTGAAAATGTAAATTATCTTAACTTTCATCTATTATCTTTATTAACTTTGAATTGTGTTTAATAAGCGTTTATTACTATAAATATTAAAAAAGTTATGCACAATAGCTAATTGTATTCCCGAGATATGTGAAAGGCGAAGTTCAAATGCGTCCTTAAATAGCCGGACCAGAGGACATGACCAGAAATTGAATAAATTCTGCTTTAGAAGGGAGGTAAGAAAACATTATTTTTACAATAGAGTTGTCAATGAGTGGAATGCTTTACCAGATTATGTGGTGTTTTCGAAGAGAGTAGAAGATTTTAAGAAGAATATTGATAGTCATTGGAAACTGATTAAGTATTAGATTTTGGACCAACCTTGCTGGGCCTCTGGCCTGTTGTTGGTCGACAATTTTTGTATTTTGTTATTTGCTCCATTTCCTTATTCATTAAAAACGCATAAGCATATTTTCCCATCTCAAACTACCTACTGAATTTTTATTAAAAGCATCAAATTATTTTTTTCATGTAAATAACCTAGTTATTTTTCCGACTTAAACAATTGCATTTTTTCTGATCAGAACATTATGAAAACTTTTATAGTTTTTTATGTTTAAAATTTTTGTAGTTTTTATGTTTAAACTATTTAAAGTTTTTTTTATGCTTTTCCCCGTATTTTTGCTTTTTAATTTATAACTAATCCAAAATAATTTTAACTTTTCAACTTTCAATTTTTTTTTCACTAGTGTATCTGATAAATTGAGGAATACGCGTTTCCGATGGCTAACACCCATCTCATATCCCTTAATAAAAGTGTAGCAACCAAAAAAAATATTCTGGTAGTACAAATTATAAAAAACTAGCTTTATAAACCCGGCGTTTCACGGGTGTACACTTAACCCTAATTAGTAGTTTTTTTCTAAACTTTTATTTTATACCAATTGATCCCTCCACTGTGGTCCACTCCATCAGGATATTACGATCTCCTCCATTCTGATATGAGGAGTTGATTTTATCCAGGCCCTTCCAGGAGTTTGAGGGCTTTCCCATAGGCCCCTGTTCAAATTGCCAGAACAGCTATATGATATAATGGCCTGTTTCTATTTCACGATTGGCGCAAAACGAAACTGCCCGAATGTGATAAACATTCCACTTCGTATTTCATACAACTCGATAGGGTTGGGGGACCCAGTCGGTAAAGACTTTCGTCTTGCATGCAGTAGGTCCCAGGTTCAGGTCCGGGCAGCGCCAAAATAACTGCCGACATATAAACGGCTGGTGCAGCCAAAAAATGTCCGACGAATAATACCCCGTGTAGAGGAAGAGCACTTTAAATATCCTCCAAATTCACAATGCTGCGTACGATGTTGCCCTTAAAAAATGCACTGGGTACCTACTCGCGTGTCGGCTCGTAATTTGACTGTGGTTCTAAATTACGACTCCCGTTTCTAATAGCACTCGTGTGTAGCTTTAATGCGACGATAATTCAAACTAACCCTAACCCATACAACTGGATGGGAATAGCTACCCTACGTTCAATTTTCAACTTCGGCAAAAGCCGCCAATGCCAAAATTCAATCGACCATTACGCTATCTTAACATCAGAAAACAACAGACATTCCCCCTCTTGTATGGTTAGAAAAGTTTTATAAAGTACAAATTCCTTATTTATGCCGAATATATTCCGGTAAACCTAAAGAATCGTGGCCGGCAATTTTACGCCAAATCTGGTAACCCCGATAGCAACCTTTGGCGAAATTAGCAATTGCATTGACAATTTCTAAATGTTAATCTATTTAAATCTTAAACGCATATAATTTATTCTGAAGTTTTCTTATACTAATATTTTATTAATTAGAGGCTTAATGATTTTAAATAATTATTTACTTTTTTAAATCAATTCTTCATTAAAGTTCCACTTTTTTTTATAAATCTGGTCTGCAATTTAAGTAATTTTTCCGTTGTTTTAAGTCGGACATTTTAAAATTAGGTAGTATTTTTGGTCATTTCGAGATGGCAATCATCTCGGCAAGTGCCGGGGTTTGTTACCATTTCGACTTCGCGACATTTTTGAAAATTCGCCAAATCCGGTCACGATTCTTTAGGTTAACCTACATTCCTCCATAGCTTCATTTCTTACCATTTGTAAACATCAGTTAAATTAAATTCGGAAACATAATTAAAATCTAGTTGAGGAAATCTGATCCACCATAAAAAAAATCTAAAGATTTAAATTCAACAAATAAAATACTGATATTCAAATAACAATCCAGAAAATTAAACAACCGTGCTCTTTTTTTTTCCTTTTCTTAATTTCCGTTCACGCTGAACGCGCTGAAATGTCTTTAAATTGAATTAAAAAGTATAAATTCTAATCTTACAATGCTATTCCTATGGGGAAATCAACTCACGTTTTGCACTCCAACACCCGTTTGGGTTCGAATAAAAAGTATCCTATAGCCTATTCCTGGTTCTTAGCTACCTCCCCACCAATTTTCAGCCAAATCAGTTCAGCCATTCTTGAGTTATAAATGGTGTAACTAACACGACTTTCTTTTATATATATATATATATATATATATATATATATATATATATATATATATATATATATATATATATATATATATATATATATATATATATATATATATATATATATATATATATATATATATATATATATATATATATATATATATATATATATATATATATATATATATATATATATATATATATATATATATATATATATATATATATATATATATATATATATATATATATATATATATATATATATATATATATATATATATATATATATATATATATATATATATATATATATATATATATATATATATATAGATAATGAATGAATATAATTAACAAAAGAAAATAAACTCATAAATTCATTTTTATAACAAAAGTATTTACATGATTAAATTTCATTTATTAACATAAATGTAACATTTTTACACGTGTAATGAAATTATTATCAATTAAATTAAGCGTTATACATTACATATTATTATCTTACATAATACATCGCATAATAAATCAAAACATTAAATACATTAAACTCATTTAATTTCTATACTTAATGAATTAAATTTTAATCAATTTTAAAGCATAATATTGATTGAACGTTGAAAAAATAAACTGATTTTCTAAAGTTTTAAAGTACAACTTTAAATTTGGCAACAATGACCAGCAGTTTCTGAAACGCAGTTTAGTTCTAGTCACCAAGTTATTTTACATGGCAAATAGATAATTGCTACTGGCCAAACTATCTGTATATAACCATTAAGAGTAAATGCCAAAGTGTGAGAATCTCGACGAAAACAGTTTAAAATATACCTGAAATTATGTCTCATTTCTCCATTGTTATTTTCAAAGGTCAAACAGGTTGGTAAGAATCGTGATGAAGTAATTGCTGTAGCTGTCATAAGTACCATTATCTGCTTTGTGTAATGAACAGGTCCTCAGTTATTAAATTAAAAGCACCAGCTTCTGTATTGCAGGGCACTAACTAACTTTAGGAAGTTATTGCATATAATAATACTGCCACAAAATGCGAGAGTGTTTTTAAGTTTTATTGTCCTAAACGACAGGTTTAAAGAAATTCAAAGGAACTCTAAATGTTTCCTTTTAAAAAATGAATAAAATGGTGCAGTTTCAAATTTCTCAATGAATAAGACATTTATTTTATTTTGAGAACCTTAAGTCTGTTAAGGCTTCTAAATGAAAGAAAACACAGTATTTTAAATTATCTATTCACTAACTTTTTTAACAACAAAGTGCAATGCCTATTCCTTTTCTAAGAAAAATTTTTTTTAACTAAAAATAAAGCGTTATGTACCTCATTCAAAAACGTCGTAGTCATTAATTATAGAAACGAAGTTTGAAGGAAAATATATATCTGATGTCCTATCTTTCTAACAATAAAATAACTTTGAAAAGTTTAAATAGATCGTCATAGGGCAGACGGATGAAAAAGCGTACATAAGATGGACACAAGGTATAAAAGATCGGCTTCCTTTGCCATACATTTGACATAAAAAATTATTTTTATAACCGGACTTAAATTATAACAGACCGTTTTTTGAATGAAAGACGGATGGGACATTGTGTGGGCAGACGGACATATAGTATAAAAGATAGGTCTTTGATGTCATACCTTTCTAAAAAAGCAAAAAAAAAAGAATTTTCGTGATCCGATGCGACGGATAGAACAGAATTTGGAAGGGGGCACTGACGGAAACATCTCCAGAATGTCAATACCTACTTTTTTTGTTCTTTTGAATTAAATAAAAAGAAGAAAGTAGGCTAAAAATGAACAAATACAAATATACTCAAAAACATATGTAGTATGTCTTCGGCTCTGTAACGTATGTTGAAAATTAACCTTAAATATTTTGAGATACAAACAGTGATTTCGACACACGTATCTCATCTGTAAAGAGATCACGCGGCTGAATAAATAACATCCTTTGTTTACTTTTCTGCAAAAAACGCTTATATAATTTATCTTTATACGCTGCTCAGAATTTGAACATGATATTCAGAGGGCGGGAAATCCCCAGCATTTTGTCACGAAGGTAGTTCCATTAGAACGTGGGGTAACAAAAATATGGAAATGGAATAGGGACAGTTTACTCAGAACAATGAAAAAAACATCTCAAGAAAGGAAAAATTGACCACAAAATGTCCTTTCACAATGAACGTTGCAAATCATAATAAGGGTTAGTTTGACAAACTTTTAAGTAAATTTTGACTGCTAATGTTTTGGTTGAACTAACTGTATCGGACTAGAGGTAAACAAGGATAGTAACGTTAAATATCATAATTTTTAAACTTAATGGAAATTTTCCTGTGAACATGATCCAAGATTACAAATAGAAATTAAAATAAAAACGGTAAAATTATCTAACTCATTTTTTTATATAAAACTGTCAGTTACAATATTTTCATGCTAAATAAAGATAAATGCTATCTAGATAGAAATCAGAAGTCGATTGAGACATCAAAGTCGGACTGAAATCTTCCTGTGCAAAATGAAACTGGGAATAAAAGAATTATTACATTTTACGATTTTGCAATGGTGGATTAACTTTTGGAATGTTTGTTAAAATTGTTGTTTGATGAAAAACTGCGAGCACGACGTATTTTAAAGCCAACCAGGCACACTCTTTAAACGGGGCTTTCGGTAATCCGACGGATTTTAGGCACCGTATGCACTGGATAACGGACAGAGGACTGTAGCTACTTCTAATAAAATATTGTAAAATATTCCTGATTTTTTTTAACCTTCCAAACGGCCTGGAAACGGGCAAATATGTATGGTTGTTTTCACTGCATAAATTTTAAATTACATTTATTTCAAATAACATATTTGTTTTTTTAAAAAAAACAGAATTAAGTTTATTTTTTAAAGAGATGATTTTAAAAACATTTCCGAATGAAAAAAGTACATTGTGAATAAAAATTTATTAATTATAAAATTTTAAATTGTAAGGTTATTGTAATAAAGACTGGTGCGTGAAATACGGAAAAAGCCGGGTCTAACGATGGGGGGGAGGGGGATTGTTTCATGTTAACCCCTTTTCGGGACGTCTTCGATGAATTAGCAAGGACGCTTCGCGTCGAAGTCAATTTTCCTACTGTGTAAAAATTTCTGGTGATTACAATATTGCGACTCGTATCCTTAAAAATTATAACCAATATTTTAGGTCAATGTTATTAGCTGTTATTGTTATAAGGTCTTAATTAAGTTTAGTTAAGATTAATTGTATCGTTATTAATGATTCAGTTTGAACTTAATTTATCAGTGGACAAACCAAACTGTTTGAAATGACACCATATTATTAACATCTTATTATTAAAAACTTAAAAAATAACAAAGATAATTTATCAAAGAAACCTTGCTTGCGAAAATTTCACCATCTAATTATTATGCAAAAATTCTTAAGCAATGGCCGCCGTCAATAATAACCAGTGCAAGTGTCAAACAAGACGGATCTATATTTGCTGACGGGGGGTTCATTTTGAATCACTTACCAGATCAAAACTTGCGATAGATAAAAGACTTTAGCAGTATGAACCGGATCAACTAGAATAAACGCAATTGATTAACTAACAAATATAATTATTAGGTGCTCTCTTCTTCAATCTACTTTTGAGGATCTCGCAACGGTCTGCTTAAAATTCAAACAAAGAAGAGAATTTGGAACAAACTGAATAGAATTCTATCTTCTATGACTTTGTGATTTTAATTGGGTATAATTTCTTTGGTGTTTAATATGGGATTTCAAATCGTGACATCTAAACCAGAAATTTTATTATTCAGTTAAACATTTAACCCATATTAAATTTGTGGTTTTGCTAGAAAATCCAGATATTTTATTTCTTTCGTAATTAAATTAAATCTTTTGTGACACAATAAAAAAAATTGAACCTAGAATGTTGAAATTTGTGTAGAATTAAAAATAAAAATTAGTGATTATTTTACAAAGCATCTGCGCTGAAAAAAATGGTAAAGAAAAAATCTTCTGTAGAATAGTTTTTACAACAGCCAATTGAAATACAATAAAGAGTGATTTAAACAGTATTTTTTCTAATTTTAAAATATAATGAAACCACAAAAATTCATGTTTTTTTATTGTAAATTACATTATTAAAATTAAGTCGATTATAATAACATATTTTAAGGGCAACAAAATAATTAAATTATTTTAGAGTTGTAAAAATGTCTTTAATACGTATCTTAGTTTTTGAAAGCTAGTAATTGAAAGCTTTATAACAGAGAACGTCTTTAAAAAAAATTTCGAGTTTAAAAAAAATCATTATGAGCGTTTTGAGGTAATCGTACTTGACTGAATCTGGTTAAAGAAACAATATCATAAAACAAATAATACATTATATAAAAATGGAATTTTAACTTCCTAAAACCACTATCCAACTTCATTCAGATAAAAATTTGATTGTCATTGATAACAAGCACAAACTTCCAAATAAAAACTATAAACAAAACGGATTAAAAAATGCAATGTGTTTATAGCCAGTCTTGTTTAAATTCTAAATCCATACCGGTTTTATATTTATTCTGCTAATTCAGTATTTATGTGGGAAGGGCCAGCAAGCAAACATATAATTGAATTCATTTATTTTATTCCTATCACGCATGCGTCTTCTATGAATGTTTTGCAATATCTTTTTAATTGAAACTTAACACAAATGTTTTAACAAACCAAACAATCCCATAAATATCACAAAATAGTCGATTTATATTCATATAAATTTGACATGCAACTGTTGTCATGAAAAAAACACAACCTTTATCTGCTTACGTAAATATAAAAATCAAATGATTTAATATTAAAGCCGTTATATTTCATCTAATATGCTACTAGATAAGATAAGATTTATGTAATTATGTGTCACAAGTATTCAATAAAATACTATTTTTAAAGGTATAAAGCATTAGTAAGAGACGAAAACGTTTTTCTTATCATATAGGGTCAAAAGAATACTAATGCACATTATGAGAGCAAATTTATGTACTTTGGGATCACAATTCTATAAAATAACAATCTTTTAGAAAACGAAACCTAAAGCGTGGTTGTATAAACGTGTTTCATTTAAAAGGTTCGTTTTAGAAGCGTAAAAAAACAAAAGAAATATTTTTATTGACAAACCATAGCCTAAAATTTTAAGAATTCAAAAACAGAAATATATTTACTTATTCACCGACATGGTAAATAATATCTTACATTTTTTAGTATATGTATTAGGCTAATTCCATGCAAAATTACATTTCTTGTAGTGTAACATGCGTTAAAAAGGGATTATCACTACAACTTTTAACATTAAATTTTTTAAAAAATTAGCAAAAAAGGTAGTAATCCACTCTTACTGCAACTAAATAGTATAACCTGTTTCACTCTATTCGATTTTTTTCAAATTTAAAAAACTTTTTTAACTTGTGAACAAAAATCTTCAGTGGTGGAATAGGTGGGTTTTATAAGGTGGAATAAACCATTTATTGTTTGTAATATTTTTATTTCGTTTCCGTGCGTTCTTTATTGTAGTGAATATTTTCAAAATTTTCATCGCTCTTTTAACCCCCGATCGTTAGACCAGGTATTCTCCGTATTTTATGCATCAGTCTTTCTTACAATAACCTTAAAATTTTATAATTAATACATTTTTATTCATGATGTACTTTTTTTTATTTGGAAATGTTATTACGACCATGTCTTCAAAAATATACCAAATTCTGATTTTTTTATAACAAAAAATATGTTATTTGAAATAAATTAAATGAAATTTTTGCAGTGAAAACAACCATACATATTTTCCCATTTCCAGGCAAGTTAAGCATCATTTAAGGGCTTATAAAGTCGCTCAATCATCTCCGAAATGAAATCATTTTCTTTGTTCATGTATCCGAAATAGTAAGCGTCATCATAATCTGTACAAAGACCCTCTTAACTAAAGACTCTAAAAGACTTCCAATAGTCATTGAATAAGTTAGGTATTTAATCCTCTATCAAGAGAAATATACGAGTGTATTTCCGGCATAGCCCATCATGGTAGCTTTATTGTATTCAAACCACTAACCTCAATTTAATGATGACTCCTAAATGACTCGTAATAAAATGCAATAAAAAAGAAATGGATTAAGGATACTGCTAAATGTCTTGATAGTTATCTACCATTTTGGGTAGTCTTAACACTTATTTTATAATTCTTAAATGCTCATCTGGAAGCTAACGCATCGTTAAATTGGGATCAGGAAAGTGATTTTAGATATGATTTCTAGGTTCTAGTATAGTACTTATTTTTCCTTGGGTGTGTTATATTAAGGTACAATTATTCAAGTTGTAAATAATGTGTTTAAATTGTTTAATATTGATTGAATTTAGTATTTATAATAGTATCAAGATAATGAAAATTTTCCATCAAAGTTTTTAAGAAAACCAATCAAAAGGAGAAAATTTCAAAAATTTAAGTTCAAAGAAAACATTTTACCCTTTGGGAGGAAGTGAAACTGATATTGTCACGAAGATTAGAATAAACACACAGTTTAAAGTAATAATCTAATTTATTTAGTAGACAACAGAATGCAGAACTTCCCACTAACTGGTGGGACCTAGGTTTTATAGTTACATAGACTATTCTAGAATATATAATCGAATAGAATATTAAAGAAAGTTCTAGAACCATCCCGATTAAAGGCAAATAATAAGTTACATGTTTAGTTTAAGACTTCCCTACATTACACGAACTGGTTGGTAATCGAACCCGGGCCGCCCGCGTGCTAGGTGAGCATCCTACCACTAGACTATCGATGAATGATGACAGATCTCATTTATGCGGCAATATTCCTTCAAACGCAGTGATGAAACCCCCACACACTTTGGTTTTTTCCCTTTGAAATAACGTTACGAGACGAAATTTAAAAAAAAACTTCTCACCAAAATTGCTGCATTCCCTTAAGTTTGAGATATGCAAATTATTTTTTTATAGAAAAGTTAGAATAAATTATTACCAGGAGATTGCTGCAAATAAGTTTTTCAATACCTTTCGTGAACGCTACGTTTTGCTGCATTCTCTTCATACAATGTAAATGCTAAATTTAACCATTATTAGACAAATAAAAAACATCATTTGCATATTCAAAAGTTGAACCTTAATATAACTTGAAAGTTCATGAGCCAACCCCCCTCCCCTCCAAAAAAATATTATTATTAAAACAAATATGTATTTTTTAAAAAATGGGTGAAAATTTTTCAATTCGGTCAAACGTTGAGAATTTATCAATACATGAATCCTGAAAAGGAAACTCATTGGAAGCATTATAACAATCACAGTTGCCCACTATATGTGTTATGCTTTCGTAGGTTAGTGGCTGGCCCCTTAGGGCTTTTAGTGCTTCAGCGATACGACATTTACGACGAAAAGTGAGTCAGAGCATACGCTTTACTTAAAAGATACCGCATTTTTTGTGTAATACTTGTGTTTTTCTTTGCACCACTGTAATTGGATTTTTATCTGTAGTGTGTGTTTGTTCTAAATAAATAAATGTAATGACAAAAAAATCTGAAAAAAAATCATTTTATCGATAATTATTTTTACATGAGTGTATTTTACCACTTACGAGTGGGATAGCATAATGAAACAAAATTATACATTATTAGTAGTTAATGGTTTCTTATATTTTTAAAAAGTAACTATTTTGGCTATTATTATTTGACGAATCGACTGATTACATCTTTATACAATTATTTTATATCGAAAATGTTCTACTTAATGGGACTTATATTATGCAATGGGGTTGTTTCACGTCCTGGATGGCAACAGCTCCAACGGTTTGTTTTAATTTGTTGTCTGGAATTAATTTTGTTTTCTCATAATATTTTACTAATTAAAATTTTTAAATGCCAACTTCTTGCTAGAACAAGCTTGCCTAGATAGAAAAGTTTCTTTTCACCTATATCGGTCATTATGAGAGTGAAACCGAAGCAACCAATGAAATCGCAGTACTAAAAAATTAATACAAGAGCGGTACATCATCCAAAACATTCCCATTACAAAACCAGAATGAAACCAGTCAATTTTTTGTAATCTTTAAAACGATAAAAATAGGTGATGATTTAAAAAAAAAATGGTGGAACAATGAAGAAAGTTGCAGAACTTCTAGTTTTCAATTAAAAACAAGAAGTTCTTAAAGAACTAAAATAGCCTACTTTCCTGTAACTTAAATACTTACTGAAATTCTAATCGGGAAACAACTAGGTTCCTAACAGTAAATATCATCCACAACCGTTTCAACACAAGATTTATACACATTAGAATAAAAATCGCTAAACACAGCATCCAGCTATAATTTAAACTTCTAAAAGCCAAAATCAACTATTTTCCTTAATATTCTTTCGCAAATTAACTTATATTTATCGTCTGCTCGATTTATTTGTAGTTCGAAGAATAATTATATTTTATTAATAACAAAAAACATGAAACTACTCCAAACTGCATTAAAAAAATAAGAAATGTAAATTGAAACTAAGCAGAATTGTATGCAAAAAAATATGCCTTGCCGCTTTCTTAGTAAACAATTAATGAACAATCAAAGAATCACATTGTGCTACATTTTATGACGTCATTCCAAAATGATTCATAAAAAAATATTTTGCTTTAAATATTTTTTAAATAAATAAAGTTTTTCATGCCATTGTTGATTTGGCAACAGTGATTTAAATGACTCAAAATTGAATTTCAATGCTAATTCAATGGGAAATTCGCCGACACATAGTAGATTTATGTCCTTCCAGACGTACAAAAACGCAGGTGGACAAAAGTATGAAAGTCGGGTCTCTGAGGTCATACCTTACTAACAAAAAAAAAATTTACGATCCGATGGATAGAACAGATTGTGGAAGGGGGGTACGGACAGACGGACATCGACCGCATGTCAATTATTACATTTTCATTTTTTTTTATTCTTTCGAATTAAAAAAAAGAAAAGTAGGCTAAAAAAGATTATTGTTTCTTTTAATGTGTATATAACTTCTAATGCTTTAATATATTGAATAAAATTATAGATTATTTCAACTGTGTATTTGTTTTAAGTAAATATCATCATTAAAGAAATGTGCAATCAAATGTACATAATCTAAACCTTCATTTTTTTACTTCTTCGGTTTAACCGGAATTTCGCTTTGCCAGTTAACCCTCTTGGTTCCATTTTAGCCGCTTATCAGTTTGTTTATATTATTATTTACCGATAATGTGTTAAAACTAATGTTGTACTTGATGTCAAATTATCTTCTAAATTATATATACTATATATTATAAATTATATATATTTACAATCATTAAAATCAGTCTTCATGAAACTAAACTTCCCTTACTTGTAAATATGTATATAATGTTTTGTAATTCAGCTTCTATATTCACATAAGTACGTTATTATTAAAAAAACTAGGCAAATAAATAATTTACATCTGATTTTTTTCCAAATGTAATTCGCAGTAAGTAGTTATAATTTTGCTATCTTCTCATCTGATATTTACAAATAAATATTTGAGATTTAAAACGTAAATCTCAGCTTGGTTAAAGATTTAAATACAAGCCAAAATGAAACACATAATACCAATACTAAATAATTTTTGAAAGAAAATTACAAGATTTCAAATTATTTCTAATATTGACCATTGAACGTCCAAAGAAAGATGCAAATAATTGCTTGTTTTGCTTATCGCTGAAAATTAATTTAATAATTTTGAGCTGAAAATTTATTTAATAATTTTGAGCTGAAAATTTATTTAATAATTTTGAGCCGTATTAGTTCATGCTTCATTTAAAATTCTTCAATTCATTAAAACACATTTAAATACTTAATCCGTAACTTTCTAAAGGAAGTTAGAAACAAACCGAACCACAATTACTCTTCAACGTCTTTATAATAGTTCAATTATTGCTAACATAATAACTAAATTTTCTACCAAACATTTACTTTAAGTTAAAGTATACACTTTTTAAAAAGATAGGAAATATTCGAGATAGCAGAAAATACACGTCTATTTCAACAGTTTCCTTCTAAATCGACGATAAACTTTGACGAGTCGAACAATCGTTTGTATAAGTAGAGCGTAAAAATTGAGAATAAGTCGGAAAACAGAGATTTATTGATCAAATTATCACGGTTGAAACACTTTTTCCGAGTTATTTATGATTTTCTCACTTAAAGTGTGTAAAATAATTCCAAATAGAATGACAATGTTAAATGGATCAATATCTTGCAAAGAAATCATAAAGTCATACAGATTTGTTCGAACTTTACCTTGCATTTTGGTCATTTTTTACAAAACGTAGTATGGTTTTTTTACAAAAATTATTTTGATAAAATAGATTTGTACGAAGAATACAAACACAATGTATATAATTTATAACTTTTTTATGAGAACAGAATCAGGTAAAATACATAATACTTTATAATTTAGGTTTTTTTTTATTTTTTGCGTTTCAAGTTTTTTTTCTTTTTATGTTTATGTTTAGGTGACTTTCAACAAAATGGCTGACAAATAGTAACAATGACTGTTAACAAAAATAGCTTTGACAGGATATCATAATCTTTTGTTATTTAACATTATTTTTAGGCATATACTTTAGTTAATTCAAAAAATTTAAAGCGAATATTAATCATTCGCTTTAAATTTTACATAAGTTCTTTTTCTAAAAAAAAGTTATCAAATTAGTTTCAAGTTGTTTTAATGGATAAGTAAAAAAGAATAACATATATAGAATTTTTACTTTAGGAATTTTATATATGTCGATAACTTTTTCTATCATCAAAATCAGTAGAGTGGCAAATAAAATCTTGATAAATTAATGCAAAGAAATAAAAAATAATACTCATATAGTTATATTTTAATGCACACCATAGTGAATGCTAGCTTTTTTTCTTGAAAAAATTATATATACTCGCTAATATACCACCGAACAATACCACAAACAATTTACCTTATTGAAAATAACCCCGAAAGGGATTCTTAAGATATCAGCATATCACTGATACGCATCCAATTGTTCTTCATGTAACTTGACCCGCCAGCTTTAACCACACTACGCAATTTTCATTTAAAAAAATTACGAAGCATGCCTTAAATCATTAATTTGATGTCAAATTAAGGATAATTAATGGATCACAGGTCGTCAAAATGATCATACAATCGATTTTCGAAATTCGAAGACCGGTTTTTGAAAGTTGTGGGCGATGCTTTAATATCTTAAGCATGATATTTTGGCAATATTAATGAATTAAGTATCCAGTGATGATGGACCTGTTTTAATAGTGTTTGAAAAAGGTAAACATTTACTGTAGGTTAATACGGCATAATAGTATAAACATTTTTAACAGTAAGAGGTTTGTAAGGCAGTAAAGTTCTAATGGCTGTCATATTGCCTTAAAACGTGATTTTGAAATATGATCCATACTATATCATATTTAAAAAATAAAAAAGCATTTGACATCTTATGTATTCTTGATTTTAACTTTATTTTTTTAAAAATTGCATTTTATTATATACCTTCAATTTAATCTGGGTAAAAAAACTTTTTATATTCTAAAAATCTAATTATAAAAATAAAAAATTAAATTTTTTTTTTCTCTAATGGGCTGCAATACTGGCGGTCAAGCCTTTTGCAGACTCGGCATATTCCAGAACTGAGAGCCATTAAATTCATTGTAGAACTTTTTAAAATCTTTATTGATGTCAGATTTTTAACTTAACTTCTTGTCGTCACAATTTTGAAGAATTTTCTACATTGCATTTATTAGATCACATAATTTAGAATAATATTGGTAACTTAATTATTTCAGAAATTTTTATAATGCATTCTTCTTAATTTGTCAAAATATATCATAACTCTTCTGACAAATTTTTATCATAACTCTTCAAATCGATATCCTTTTTATCATTAACCATTAAAATATTTATTTGAAGTTGTATGCTAAAACAATAACTTTTACTCTGTATCACTTAAAAAAAATTGGAAAAAGTAACTACTTATAAATATAGCCATAAGTGAATATTTCTATATATTACATAAGTTACTTTTACATTTTAATTAGTTTATACACTATTTTTATCACTAAGTACACTATTTTAATCACTAAGTAGGAATGAATATAATAAACTAAATATCTAAAAGCTTTAAACTCTGTTAGGGATGTTATACCTAAAAGAAAAATGTTCATTCGACTGTCGGATATTGACTAACACCCATTAACTAATGCTAAATAGTTTCCACCCTTGTCACAAAGACGTCAATTACGAGACAAAAAATTCTACTTTTACTTTTAGTGTCACATTATTCTTTTATCTCTAAACACATACACTTTTATTGAATGGAAGGCGTTCGTCAAAATATAAATTAGACATTTTTTAAGGAACTTTGCGGATGCATTAATGCAAAGCAGAATATCTTTAATTATTTACTGAGCCATTTTCTATTTAAACATTTACTTTATAATTATAGTGTATTTTTTCTAAAAGGCGTTCGTAAGTATCGGTTTCAAATTTTCGTCGCTTTAGCAATTAATTAAATAAATGAAACCCACATTACCCACTAAAATCCACATTATTCTTAACCCACATTACATAACAGCCCATTTGTGAACACTAAAGCGCATCCGCGATAAGAATGAGACAACTTGATTTTCTTTTAAATTCAACAAAATATTACTTACATGAGTGCTACATGCATAAAATCGACAAACAAACTTTTTGATTACTTTTAATACTTTAAATCGACGGATATACATCTTTAAGTCCCATTTTTCGAAGATTTCTTCGTGCCGTCGTCATGAAATTTTGTACAGTTTCTTCCGATACTGATTTGAGGAGAAGATGATATACCCTTTTAAATTGGGCCAAGTTTTTTGGCTCCTTTTTCTCACATTAATATTTACATTTCATAATTCTCCAGAATTTTTGTATCCCTCTTGCTTGTGGAACGTTAGACGCATTGTCCTTCTTGGGTATGGGATTCGGGTTCCTCAGATACCCGGTCACTTCTTTCGAGTAATGACTGATAGCCATATCGGGCCAGAACAAAAAAATTTACCTTCCGATGATGTTGGAGGATAAAGGGTATCAGTACTATCTTTATACAATGTTGCAAGTAAATTCTACCATTCACAGTTCCCTCAAAGATCACCGGTTTGGACACATTCCCATCCTCATCCATGGCGAGTCACACCATCACTTTTATAGCGAATTTCTCTTTAAGTTTGATTCGACATTATACGGAACAGAATCAGATGAAGCAGAATGGTAGTACTTTCTAACACCAGCACCAGCAAACATTGGGATCATTACATGAAATAAGACACGTCATCAATAACGAGTTTCAGTCCTGATCCAGATGGAATCAATATCCGATAAATGTTTAAGCAGTTCTTGGTTCGTTGTTTTTCGATTATTTATGTATTTCGAAACCGTTCTTTTTCCTTAAAAGCTTTTAAATTCTTTAATGATTTTTTGCACATAAGCTTTAGGTATCTTCAATTTCCGGACGATTTGGCGCGCTGAAATATCAGATTTCTTTTACACGACTTTCTTAACATTATCGTTACAAAAGTTAAGTTCTCTTCCGGATTCCTGTTCCGAAATTTCGAGAAATTTTGATGTTCCCGTGTCCATTCAACTGTTTTAAATGACGATATATAGTTGCTTTTGAAATTTTCCGCTCTTTAAATGTTTAAAAACTACATTCTTGCATCTTCTGGCATCGAAATTATAGAATTTTACAATTTATTTTCGAATAGCATTCGATAAATGGGCTGGCATGGCTAACCTTGCCGCAGCAACAATCAAAATTGTATCTTATTTAAAAGTGTGCGTGATCTACTTTCTATTGGTAGTGTACAAATTTGCGTGTTACAAATTTCTGGCATTAGCTTAGCCAATCGACTTGTCTCATTCTTATCGCGGAAACGCTTTATTAACATTATCCATACCGAATAAAACACCAACGAAGTTTTAAAATCCTTTTTTCGTGTAACTTAATTTGTATTGAAGAAATTGTCCAAAAAAATTTTCTTTATTTGTCTTATATTTTGTTTATTTAGATAAAATTCAGCAGAAAGCTTATATTTTGCATGGCAAATTTTGCCAATAGGCCTTAATGAATTAAATTGTTACAAAACAATACAATTTGAGTGAAGAAAAGTGTTTTTTTCAAACAAAGAAAGAATTTTTGTTATTTAAAACTTTATAAATTGATTAGTTAATTTTAAAGTGAAGGGAACACTATCCAATAAAAGGTTATTAAGTTATCAGAGAATATATCTTATTTAATGATAATTTAACGAACTGCTACATAAGTCTTTTTGCTATTTTCGTAATTGAAATAAAATATTTAATTTTAACTTCCGAACGATTCGTTTTACTATACAATTTTTAAAGATTTTAGTATTTATTAATTAAATTTTAATTTAAGATTATTTTTCTTGTAAGCTACAACCAATACTGGTATTCATAGTATAATGTCATTCTACGATGCACTGCATTGTAAATATTAAGTTTAATACCATTTTTAATAACTATGTATCTTAGAACTTTGTTATTTTTATGTTTAAACGTTTTAATATTACTATTTAATTCAATAACACAGCCTTTAAGGATGTTAAAATATATGTTTTTTATGTATTTCATGCTTGGGTTAAAGTTATCCGCCCGGATCCTAACCGTGTTCGAATTTTTTTTAACTAACACCAATTTTTTATTAAATTATAAAATTTAACAAAAATGCTTGGAAATTATTCCTAAAAGTACAATACTTAGAATTCATAATGATTTTTAAGTGTTTAAATCGTTATTGTAGTTTAATTTTTCTTCTTTTGTAAAAAAAAACTATGATTTTGGACCAAAGTTACCCACTGACGCGACGATAGCTCAGTTTATGAGCTTATAAAAAAGGAAATTAAAATTCCTGTATTTTTGCTGAAATACAGAGGTTAATAAAAATTTGTCTCATTAGCCCCACTCTACCCTTAAATAATTTAGTACCCTAATAGCCGTTTAGTTAAATATTTCGACTAAACGTCTAAGAATAAGGGGGGGAGCATACATCCATTTTATAAGGGAGAATGGGGGCTAATGGGACAAGGGGCCGAAAGCGGAGGGAAATATACTTTTTTACAAATATTTCTACACTACAGCATTGTAACAGTTAGACTTCACATTTTAACAACCAAAGATCAGCCATTAAACGTATGTGTTGAAGTGGAGAGAAGCATTATTGTTTTGGAGAATCCAAAGTTAGTTAAAAGTGTATCTTTTTTCATTTTTAAAGTATTAAATAAAAACTTTCTATTAATTAAACTATAGTTTTAGGTATAGATGACATATCATAGAATAAGATATTATATGTCAAATACTGTGGTGAAATACACGTGCTTCTGTGTTGGATCATTTATGAAAAAACAACACTGTGTGGTCTAATGGGACAGAAACTGTGGGGTCAAATGACACACGAATAAACCTAGATTTGTATGCTTCTTTTGAAGAATCAATCTAAATCTATAATATCTTATTCAGTTAAGTTGCCAAAAACTTTTTAAAACTTTAATTTTAAACTTTTTGAACTGTTTTTGTCGTATAATTAGTGAAAGTTCAAGTAGCTTTATTGGTGACATTTTTCAACCTGAATTTCATTAATTATATCTGAACAGAGCTTGGTGAAGATAAATAATTTGTTTTTGGTAAAATTTGCTAGAAAGCAAACTATTCCTTATTACGTTGGATTGATTTCTGAAATAAAAATAAGAAATAGAAAGTGATTAACTCCGTGTAAGCTATTTGAATATAAAAGACGGTCTTTTTAAATTCAAGTACCCTGAAAAAGAGGACAAGTTTGGGATAAATTTTAGAAGATACAAACACAAACTATCCTTACTACAAACTACACAAACTATTCTTTCAAGGGATTCAACAAAAATTATGGGAGCATCTTCGATTTTGAGTTTTAACTTTGATATTTTACCTTTCAATGGGAAATAATTGTTTTGAAAAATAAAACTTTATTATGTATACATCATATAAATGATGTTTGCTTTAAAATTTTATTTTCAGGACATTTTCTGATTAGTTTTCCCTTTTTTGAAATTTTAATTAAGGCAAAATTTACCATGTCCCATTAGCCCTGCACCCTGTCTCATTAGACCCCATATATGGGGGCTAATGGGACATTTATATGCTTCTTAAAAATGCTCAGCAACTAAATTATGGTAATGTTTCAACATCTGTCGAATGATTTTTTAAGTAAACGAGTGTTCAGTTTATGATCTTGTTAAAAAGAAATTAAAATTCATGTATATTTGCTGAAATACAGAGGTTAATAAATATTTGTCCCAATAGCCCCCACTCTCCCCTATGACGCGTTTCCCCTTTCGCAACACTTTCAGTTTTTATCAACGAGGCACGCAATGGCGAACTTCACGGATAACGACAGTTCTACTTCCACGTGATCCCGATCATCTTGTGTACCGCCATTGTTCCAAGAAGAAAAAAGTCATGTCTAACAATTGAATACTGCGATCTTCTTGAATCCATCAAACCGTGAATGAATACCTCTTTCTTTGATCTTTTTCATTGATGATCTGGTGTATGTTTTTTTTTGTCTTGGGACACAAGAGGAGTTTATCTGTTTGGTTCATAAGCACGTGTGTCTTATCTTCGGCAGGTGGAACACTTTCTTTTTATAATCTTGAATGTCACGCGAGCAAAAACTGGGGCAATTTTTTTACATGCATAAGAAATCGCTCTTTTATTCACCAAAATGTGGGATGCTCCAACCATTACATGGGAGAAGTTTCCAGACGTGTTTCGACATTGGAAATAAGTTCTGCATGGCAAGACAATTTATTAGCTTCGATGTGTTCACGATCGACCTTCGTTTTTAGATATTCGATTCTATTTTCATAAGAAATGGAATACATGCATTCGAGGAGGATGTATTATACTGCATATTCATTCGGAAAAAAATTAAAATCCATTATTTATGTGTTGCTATAAAGATTACATTTCTCTCACGCAGTCCTATTTAACCCTTTATCTACTGATTGTACTAATATAAGGCCACTGTTTTAATTTTCATTGTTCATTTGGAGAAAATGGAGGCTAGGTGGAAATTTTTGATTGAATTGTACGGTTTTAGCACATTAAAGTCTACAAAATTAGTGTAAATTCTTCAGAAAAATTTAACTTTAGTTACCTGCGCCATCCAATTCGTTATGCCCTTACTGTACTTATAAGTCAAATTTAAAAGACCGTTGTTTTACTTTTTATTGTTCGTTTAAGGAAAAATAGATGGTAGTGAGAATTTTATTGATGCAGTATTCAGCTTCAGAACATTAAATACTAAAATGGTAAATTATATTCGTTCAAAAAAATTTCGTCCTCTCCGACTATTTTTTACCGTAATATATTGTTACTAATTGTACAGATAGCTTTAAAATAGGCAACGGCATATAATTAAACTTAAATCTTAATTCATTTCCTAAAGGGTAAACTTATTTCAAAAGATAAAAGCCCATATAATAAAAATATTATTATATGGGCAATGCGATGTTGATTGGAATGTACTCTATATAGATATTTATTAATTAAAATACGTATTATCTAACTTTTTGTTTTCACTGTATTTTAAAAATAAATAATAATCGTGCGTAGCAATACCTGGATATTTCCAGGTTTGTTATTTTTCTCTGTTTTTTTCTGAATTTCTAAAATGACAAGTTCTTCATTCAATGCAATACCTATCGATTTGCATATTTGAATTGTTTGTATTATACAGTTAAAGTTTGGTTTATAAAACAATAATGAATATGTATTCTTTATTGGTGCATGCGTCCCTATTTCCGGAAAGTAACCTCTTTCTTCATACCTTTTTATTTTCAATTCTATACATGAAATAAATGAAAAAGGAAAATATTGTAACACAGAATTTGCGATGGAGTCAAAAATCCGAAATGGAGATTTTGGGTTTTCTGCACGTTTTGGAGGGTGCTGATTCTAAAAACGTGGTTTTGAACATTGGTCCGTATGTCTGACTAATAAATAAATTGTTCAGATTAAAGATAGCCTTTATGTGGTTTTCATATCGTTCAGCGTAAAACCGTGGTTTTTTTTAGCAAACTTTCGTACCGCTATCTCTCGTAACTACATATGTTACAGATCGAAGACGCATTAAAGTTGTAATTAATATAATATTTATTGTTTAAGTAAAACTGTTACAATAATTCTGGCAACAAAAATAATGAGTAGAAAATAGTTTTTTTTTTATAAAAATAGAGAATTTGATGTGAAACAAGTTAATCAAGGCGTTATTTTAGTTCTAATTTGTTGGATAAATATTTTAAAAATAAAAGGACACAAATTATTCTTTTTTCATGTTATTCATGACCTTGCATTTTTACCTGTTAGTGCTAGTGATTGTGCAACTATCAAACCCTTAATGATACCTTTTACTTTAATCTAACAATGTAAATACTTTAAAAAGAATACAGAAACAGTTAAGATAACGAAACAATCAGCCATTAATAAGTTATTTGCAAATAATTTAACCATCTACACGCAATATACATCCTACGATGACAGCACACTTAAGAAAAGTTATTTGGTTATCGAATCATGTAATCCAACATAAACACTTTTAACACTTTCGCGTTAGAAATGTCTGGCATTGTAATTGAAAGTGTTACTTTCGTGAAATATAGCTGTCATTTTAGAGATAAGAGAGTGACAGAATGAGTAGCGCCTCAGATAGTGCCAAGTATTACAGAACAAGTGATTCCAAACTACAACGCACGAAAGCATAAAAATGGTATTGAAGGCATAGCACACATGTATTTTTCCGAAATTAAGTTCAGCATATTATATTTGATATTTCGGATGAATAGCTATGTTAAAACTTTAAAAAAAAATAGCGGTACTGAATGGTATATATATATAATTTTGCTATACATATTTTATTAAACAATGTAGTTTACAGTTTTTTGTCACCTTAACTGCGTATGAATAAAATAATGTTTAATAATCGTCTCTCTCGCGATCGTCAACACAGTCGTGGAGGAACAGCACAAATTTGTATTCGTATGTCATTAACAGAGTACTTGTACAGAAACGTCACAATATTATGAGGTTGTCATTTTTACACAACACTTGTATTTCACTAGTGCTGATTAAACACAAGTTTTTTTTAGTGTTTATGATTTTTGATTCAAATAATTAGAATAATCTCAAATTATATTTTATTTTAATTATTTGATTTTAAATGTTCAATATTTGTTCATGAGCATAGCGATTAATTTTTTTTTTCTAAAAAAGACGTCATTCGTACACTTTGACTCATCGAGACATAGTGACCAGAATTAGCACGCTTTTTAATGTATTCATTAAGAACATATTAACAGGATTTTCAGGCTTCCTGTGGTTTTCAGCGGGTGGGCATTATTTCGGCGTAATTATTTTGTCTCTTACACTATGCTGTGCTACTTGGTCCATGTGACTCTCAAAAATTTTCAAAAACAGTTTGGCCGATCCCGTGTCTATATTAACAACCTGTAAGAGAAACATACTATGTTCTTCAAAATACATTAGTCACCAATTTATATTCATAAAAAATAGATATATAATTTTTAAGTCATTTAAAAAAAGAATTCAGTAATCTGTTGCATAATTTGTTAGATCTTTCGCTTAACTTTGACCTACAGAGGTTACAAAAGCTTATTTGCCCAAGGTGAAAAGAACTCTCAACCCCGATAATTGTTGACGAAGTACAAATATATGAAGTGCGAGGGGAGCGGCTACTATTCGAAATTCCTAAGTGAAATGTTATGCATTGAAATGGTCACATTTTAAAATTGAAAATAAATGTATAGCGTTACAATTCACATAGAGAACATTGCTTGAACTAATTATACTAATTATTCTAGTATTTGAATACTGACTGACAAAAATTACTATTTTTACTAATTTAAACTTAAAAATGTCACTTTTCTGTCTTTATATCGTTTTAACTTGCAGATTCACACCATATTTTCGAAATAATTCGATAAACATTAATTGTCTTACTTGTGTTATGTTATCATAATATGCTTTATAATATGGTATTACACTTGTACTTTTGTTTTAGTATAATTTATATTTTTTTCATCAACCAATATTTTAAGATTTTCTAAATATTTAAAACTAATGTTTACTAAGTTTTAAAAAAATTACACAAGGACAAAAGCCTCTTGCTAACAATTTGTTCAAGATATTTTTCAAAATTTTTTTTAAGTAATTTCTGCTGACACTGGTTGTATCTATACTATACAGTTATAATGGCTAGCTAGAGAAATGCAATCTATTGTCCCAATAGATAAAAGATCATTTTCTGCCCTTTATTTGGCTTCCTTAAAGTTTTAATAAAGTTAAATTTTTAAAACAAAACTTTACAATAATTATATTATGGTTCATTAGTTTTAAAACTAGCTTATATGTTCGTTCCTAACTTTCATTTTTCAAATGTAAAATCTAAATTCAATTATGATTCTATTGCACTTGATGCTTTTTTAAAAAAAAATCTTATCTACAAACACTTTCTTTATTTATGGAATTTCACCTTTTCAAGCGTAATTACTATTCAAAAAAATTCACCGCACTTAAAATTCATTTTACTCAAAAAACAAAACTTAAGTTATTATGCAAAAGTATTTAATTATACAGAAGTATTTATGCTTATTCGTGCAACATTTTTATGCTTTATTTTCTGCTTAGCTTTTACATTTATTTCGATTTAAAATTTAAATAGTCAACACATTTAAATTTTCTTTTTACTAAAAAGTTCTTCGATAAAAGCATTCCTTTTTGATTTCATTAAAAGCAATTCTCTTACCACGACTTTTAAAGGTGAATAAAATTACGCCACGCACTTTTCGAATTGAATTACTTTTTATAAGATTGAGGCCATCCATTTAAATAACTTTTCACTCCTGTGCAGCTCATTTGGATCTTACCTTTTGTTTACCTTGCGTAAAACATCTTCACTCTAACGAATCAAGGTTAAAGTATAATTTTATTCTGATAACTGCCATACCTGTCCGCCACGATGAATCACTGTCAAGAGATGGATTTTTATTACGATTTCATTCGTAAAAGGCCAATGATTTTTTTTCTTTGTTTCATGCAACATTAAATTAGAGTTGAAAGATTGAGTACTTTAGTTTTATTTCCATGATGAAATATTTTAAGGATGGGAAAATACATGAGTAATCAAAGGTGTAATATATTGTTGTATAATTATTTTCGAATATCGTTGTTTGATTAAAACCTTATCTTTTTACTTTCAATTATCTAATATGAAATATAAGGTAATGAAAATATTGCGATGGGGTCGAAAATCCAAAATGGAGATTTTGTGTTTTCTATACGTTTTGGAGGGTGCTAATTCCGAAAAAGTGGTTTTGAACAAAGGTCTGTCTGAAACTGCTCTACAGCTAGAGCTAAAATAGCTACAGACTTCAAATTTGGTACACGAGTTCATAGTACCTGTCGGACGTCATAATAAGGTTTTCGAGCAAATCGCGCAAATAGTAGCTGCCATAAAACTTTCTTCATTTTTAAAAGCTATTGCAAAAGTACCTTATAGGTTATATAATTACCTTTAAATGTATTGATTTATTGAGTGGCAATCGCAAGTCGTGAAGTGTTACAAGCCCCTAGTTTGTAATGAAATTTTTTTTATCTAATTTTATTGGTGCAAAAATTGTTACAGCTAACTGGTATTTTTACACTGTAAAAATTTGATGTAACATTACTCAAGCATTATAGAGTAATGTTACAAGCGAATAAGAAGTGTACTCAATTTCGACAATTTATGGAGTAACATTACCCTGCAAAGTACAAGTAAACTTTTTTATTTATGTAACTTTACTTCTTAAATTTGGTGCAACGAGGCAGTATAGGCTGCCACGGAAACATTTTTCTATCCTCGTTAAGAGCTACAACATATACACAACTTAATTTTTTTTAACGTTATTCAATTGGTTTATTTCACTTGACGTAGAATCATTCTTGCTTGCATTCATGTCGGTTTCGGTGATTCGATATGACATGATAACCTCCTCCCACTATATTCATTAACCAATCGTGACCTTATTTTTATTCTTCTGTAACTGTTGCCACTCAAAATGTGAAACACACCTATTGCCGAAATCAATAATTCTGCAGCGAAACCTTCAAATGGCAGTAATAAGAAAAGTCAAAAGGAATAAGTAATGTATTGCCAATTGAAAAACAATATAAATGGGAGAGAACTTTCTTATGTTTAAACTTCTGATTACTTATTTTCAAAAATCTGTACCGTAGTGGGATAAAATCCTAAGCTCCAAAGAAGAAATATGCAGGAAGATTTCCCTGGACAATTCTCTATACTAGTGGGACTGTACGAAGAATTGCCTACAGGGCAAGCTTCTTATGGACTCCATTGGTCATCGGGCATTTTTCCACTAAAACACAGAAGCATAACAGTTTATTTCTTATTTAATTATTATGACTAATTTTTCGTTTAAAAATTTTGAAGTTAATGTAACCAAAGGTAATTAGCGCGCTTGCAACCTCTCATAAGTCCGTGACGTTTCGAAAACTTCTTCTAATTCTCCAGAAGATTAATGTTTAGTCTGTGGCTCTAAGAAAAATAGTAATAAACTTTGAAGCAACCAAAACTTTAAATGGTAAAACAAAAATGTTTAATTTTTTTGTTTGGAAATTATATATTAAAGACTATCGAAGTACAAAAAAATATTTTAAAAGTTTGTTTTACCTGTATACCTTTTATTTTCAGAAAAGTTTACTTTTTATGACTTTGCTGTATTGCTTATTAGAATGTTTTTCAGCATTTACATTTATAAAAAAATTAAACTGTACATCCATCTATCATTCACATAATATTACATACTATTATGCGTTTTCAATACACATTTTTGATAGTTCGATACACGGAATCTGAAGTTTAAAAATAATCTTGCATATTAAAAAATTTCCTTCCAGGCATATTTGCGTGGTATACCCTTATTTAAGTATTATAATTGATGTTTTAGTTGTAATAGTGATTTTAAAATGCCTGCAACTGCATCAAAAATTTCATTATATTTAATTAAAAAAAATTCTGCAGTGAAATAAATGTTTATTTCTTTGCTGACTGTTTTCTTTTTGTATACAGGTAATGTTCCCGTTATTCTCCAACGTTAACAGCTTTAGAGAAGATCCAAATAGTTTCAATTCAAAAGCTAGGAAAATTGAAACCTATTCCAGTAGATATGATAACCCAACAAACGTAAGGTTATTATAATTTTTAATTCAAATTCAAATCACTTATGAAGAAAACTATGATTAGTTTTACATGAAAAATATAATTGACATTTTTAGCTATTTTAATTTTATGATATAGTATTATTGTAAACTTACTTGTAGTATCCTTTATGCTGTTACTTGTAGAATCTTTATTATTGTAAACTTACTTGTAGAATTGTTTATATTGTTTTTGTAGAATCGTTATTATTGTAAACTTACTTGTAGAAAATCGTTATTATTGTAAACTTACTTGTAGAATCGTTATTATTGTAAACTTACTTGTAGAATCGTTATTATTATAAACTTACTTGGAGAATTATTATTATTGTAAACTTACTTGGGGAATCGTTATCATTGTAAACTTAATTGTAGAATTGTTTATATTGTTCTAGTAAAATTGTTTATATTGTTTTGTAGAATCCTTATTATTGTAAACTTACTTATAGCATTGTTATTATTGTAAACTTACTTGCACAATTTGTGTATTGATTCTGACGAAATCTATTATACTCTACATAATTGCACTGTAGTTTAAGAAAAGTAATAAAAAATCCACATTCTATCGATTTTAAAAATATGTGGAAAACATGTACCACAAATTACCGATTCACAACCATGACGAAAAAAGCTGTAACTATTTGCTTTCTTGGTTCATCAGATCTTTATTTAACAAAAGTTCTATTGATTACATAAAATTATTTAAAGGTTTGTAGTTTTTTTTTTTTAAATTCTGAGTAAACTTATTCAATCAGTGCGCATTCAATGCAGGAAACCTCTAAAGAATACATACCATATATGCTTATGATATGAAGTCTAGGGATTGTCCTTAAAAATACGCCTAATTAAAGGGTAACAGAAAAAGTATAGCTTTATTTACTTTTAAATTAAAAAAAACGAAAACTTAAATTCAAAAGCATCAGCCTTAGAATCGAAAAAAAGTTCACACCTCCTTCCACCCCTTAACTGATCATAACTTGATAGAGGGGTAGTTAGAAGAAGAATCAAACAAAAAATTTCATTCTTGTTGTTTCTAATGCCACTCGGTAACCGAGCCCGGAGTAGAGAACTACCCGATTTTAAGGCGAAGTAGGGCGGCTTCCGTTTTTATTGAGCGCCACAAGGGAGGAAGTCCGACTTTTGCTCGCAGCATGACAAATCCGTTTTACAGGAAGGTGCCTTTCACACATCCATTCTCACTCGCATATCGGAATTTTGATCCAGATCAAAGGCCCATAACCCCCTGATCTGGTACCCCCAGAGGTATTATTTTCATTCTAAAGTTAATATATATAATTTGAAAATGAATAACAAAAAATATTCAATTAAAATATAAATAATCAGAAATGGAAAAAAAGACGCGTGTTGATGATTTAACATGCCACATTGGCATTACAATAAAATAACCAACTTTGCTGCTTGAATAATTATTGCATTCTAAGATGAATTTGAATTAGAAATATTAGTGCAATTAAAAAAAGGAATATCTAACAACGTACATAACTAAAAATAATTCAATATTGCTGTAACAGCAGGTGAAACGATATTCGTAACTTTCTTTAATTGAATCAAAATTATTCACTTTTTTATTCCTCTCTTCAGCAATGCTTAATTGTTTATTGGCACGTTTCAGCTGTCAAAAGAATAATGAATGATGCGCACTTACTTTAAAATATTCTGCAAATAATAGTAGTTGCTAATTCTAGGTGCTTTTTTTAAAATTCAGTTTCTTAAGTTCGCAGTTTGGTTATAAAGCAGTCTAATGTTCATGAAGTCTAGCGACCCTCCCCCATTTAAGGCAAATGAATGAAATTTTATTTGAACTTATATTAAATGCGTGCGTATTCCAAATTAAAGTAACAAAGTTTTTAGTAGCAAGTACTTTTTAGTAGTTTCAAAGTAGTTTAGATTGCAAAGTTGTTGTTAAAGTGAATGTGATCATCGTTGTATCACTTTTGAAATTTAGCTGTCTATTTTAAGCCTACTTTTCTTTTTTTTGTTCAAACGAATTTTTAAAAAATGAAAAAGTAGGTATTGACATGCTGTCGATGTCCGTCTGTCTGTCTGTCCGTACCCCCCTTACAAAATCGGTTCTTTTCATCGAATCTAAAAAAAAATCTTTTTTTGTTAGAAAGGTATGACCTCAGAGACCCAACTTTCATACTTTTTGTCCGTCTGACTGTACGTCCGGACGGACATCAGTCTACTATTTGTAGGCGAATTTCCCATTGATTTAGCATTGTAATTTGGTTTTCAGTCATTTAAATCTCGCTGTTTTAACATCAACAAAGACATAAGAAACTTTAGTTATTGAAAAATAATATACTATTGACATTCTGGCGATATCCGTATGTCTGTCCGTGCTCCTTTCTTTCCGTCCGTACCTTCCAAAATCGGTTTTATCAGTCGGATCTTAAATTTTTTTTGTTGGAAAAGTATGACCTACGATGCCCAAATTTCATACTTTTTGTCTGTCTATCTGTACGTTCAGACGGACATCTGTCTACTGCCTGTCGGCGGATTCCCTTTTGAACTATCAAAAAATTTAATTGCAAGTCATTTGAATCGCTGTTGACACATCAACAATGATGTAAGAAACTCAATTTAAAAATAGTATTTGAAGCAAAATTCATTTTTGCCATAAATCAGTTTGGAATGACGTCATAAAAAATAGTACAGTGTGATTCCTTGATTATTCCTTATGCGTTTACTAAAAAAGTGGCAAGGCATATTTTTTTTTGCATAAAATTCTGTTTGGTTTAAATTAACATTTCGTATTTTTTTCGTGCAGTTTGGAGTATTTTCATGTTTTTTGTTATGAATAAATGTTTAATTTTTCTTTGATCTACAAATAAGTGAAGTAGACGATAAATAATATTAATTTTATTTGCGAAAGAAAAATAATGAAAATAGTTGATTTTGGAGTTTATAAATTTAAATTATAGCATTTGTTGTTACAAACCTACTTGTTTTCCTATAAGAATTCCAGTAAGATTTTAAGTTGCAGGAAAGTAGGCTATTTTAGTTCTTTTATAAATAAGAATATAAAACCAGTCCTATTGGAATACTTGCTCTGGTCTCCTATATTAAATTATTCGAATCAAAAACCCTTTTAAACTTTAAAATGTATTGTTAAGATAAATCTGAAAATGGCATTGTTAAAAATATCTTGTCTTTATGATTTTTTAATCCTAGTAAGATGACAAGAACCACTTAAATGAATCAATGATATAAGATCCTTTAGTCTATTGCATATAACACCACGTTTTTGGCAATGAAAAATTACACTTGTTACGAAATTTATTTTTAATATACAAAATATTACTAGTACTATTCCTCCATTTATCTTGCAGGATCCAACCTTGATTGCAAAAACGCCATTTGCCTTTGGCTATCGATTTACCGACGACTACGGCACCATGCAGACAAGAGAGGAGAAAACCGATCCAAACGGTTCTAAAACTGGATCCTACAGTTTTATCGATGCCACTGGTACCTACAGACAAGTAGATTACATAGCGGACAGTCATGGATTCCGAGCGACAGTAAAGACCAATGAACCAGGAACTTTACCAGCTGAGCCTGCGGATGTCAGCATACAAGTGGAAAATGACCGATCATCACAGAGGAATGCCAGGCATTTACCACCCCAACTGGAATTCAGCAATCATGTCTTCTCCAGATACAAGAACTACTCTTCCGACAACTATGGTCAAAGAACAGAATATCCGTCAAATCCTTTGCAAGGACATGCCGATCCGTCGTTTTTTAAAGATCCTTTATTTGGGATTAACCCTCCGTCGAGGCAACAATATGTACCTCCACAAAAGGATCATTCTTACACAGATAATTTAAATCAGTACAATAGT
Organism: Oedothorax gibbosus; assembly: GCA_019343175.1. NCBI lineage: Eukaryota > Metazoa > Arthropoda > Arachnida > Araneae > Linyphiidae > Oedothorax > Oedothorax gibbosus. The sequence continues at coordinate 27,632,898 of CM033273.1, forward strand.
CCCCAGTATCCTCCTCGACAGCCTCTCAGGAAGTTTTCCTCATCAAACTGGAATCTAAACAACCCAATAGACTATCCAAACCTACCAGATAGCAATCCAAACAGCCCAGTAGACTTTCCTAAACTACCAAGAGTGAATCTCAACAATCCGGTTGACTATCCTAAGCTCCCAGATTTGAATATTAACAATCCAGTTGACTATCCTAAACTACCAAGAGTTAATCTAAACAATCCAATTGACTATCCAAAACTCGCAGATGTGAATTTTAACGATCCCCTCAACTACCCAAAACTACCAGGCGTGAATCTCAACAATCCATTGGATTATCCCAAAGTACCAAGTTTCGATGTCGATGAGTTCTTCCAAGACCCGAATCTAAACCCGAGCTATGCTTTCGGAGATAAGATTGCCGATTTCGGAAACAACAACAAGCGTGAATATTCTCTTCTGCCACCTTCTCCGTCCTCTTCATATCCCAGCAGGCAGAGCAGTTACCGTTCGCGTCCCAAACATTCGAGGCAACAGTATAAAATCCACACACCAAAGGGATATGAGAACAATCCTAATTTACCAATATACAAAGACAAATAGCAAATACAAAGTGTGCTTGCTCTCATCACCATATAACATTGCATCAAGTCACAAAGTGAACATGAGATTTTGGATGTCGAAGCATCTAACAAAAGAATGTCCACTGTTTGTTACCAGAAACGCTATGGGCAGTCCGAAGAAGTGAAGAGCTTAGTGGAAGGAAGAACGTACTAAGGGATAAAAAGGTGAAAGCGAGAAAATGAGCTTTTTAAAGTTTTTCGTTTGCCCTTACATACGATAAAAACAGCACTTTAATCAGTAAAAATATACTTAACTTTAAGTTTATGAAAAGGGTGAATCTTGTAATCTTCAAAAGGCGGGAATAACATGCTCATTGATAAAAAAAATCTAATTTTTTCCAAAAATGTCACTTAGCGCATTTTTCCATTAAGCTCTTAAGCTTATAACAAATCGTGGACTTTTGTGTGAGGGTGGCTTAACGAAATCTTCTTGAACTGACTGTGATACGTTTGTCAAGAGGTTTTGTTGCACTAACGTTTATGGAAATGCTACTTTCAAATTGGAGAACCTACTAGCTCATATAGCTACTTCATGAGCTAACAAAGAGTAAAAAAGTTTATGGACAGGTCAATTTTTATATGAAATACCCAGGGATTGGAGTAATGCGTTACTTGTAACAGTTACTTTTTTTTAGGTAACGCCGCTAGATTTTTCAAAAAGTAACTGTAACATAGTTACTTTTACCGCTAACGAATTAAAGAAAAATTTCTTTACTTTTCTGTTACTTCTCACGGATATTTTCAGCAGTTAGGCGTTCGCCTTAAACTTAACTATTTTAAATTTAACTTTTAACAACGTTGAATTTCAGTTCTTAGCTTTTTTTTTCCGATTGTCACTCTTTCATTAATCTGGGTTCTCTTTGAAAAAAGGTAAGATGGTTAAATTGCAATTTTTATTAGAACTTAAAATTTCTAAAAGTAACTATAATCAGTTACTATTTTTATTAAGTAACTGTAACTAGCTACTTTTCATATTAAGTAACTGTAACTGTAATATAATTACTTTTTTAAAAGTAACTTTCCAATCCCTGGAATCCTGGAAATAACTAATAATTTGTAAAGTTGTGTTACATTCGAACAAGGAATAACAATTAGATGAAAGATTGCATCTAACAATAAAATGTTTACATTTATTTTGACTTTTTGGAAAGAAAACGTGTCGACAAGTCCGGTCCTCAAGCCATTTATTGTGTTTGTCCATATTTTGTATTTATTTTGTAATGTATTCAAATGGTTTATTTTATTTGAATATTTATTTTTATAAAAGAAAATTAAAGCTTTATTCAAAAGAAACCGTTATTATTCAAAATAAAATCTGTGGTAAATAATTTGATTAAAAATTAGTTTTATAAAACCTCTGATAAAACAAATTAAAATATGAAATGCCCTTTTTAAAAATATTAATTGTAAATATAACGGAAAAACCTCGTACGAATGTACTATACAACCCATTACCCATTGATGTCTCTATAAGCGATGTTTTAATTAACAAAGAATATATAGAAAGCCTCAAAAATCGGTACAGTGAAAACCCTCTTAAACTGGCTTAAATGGGACCGAGGATAAGCTAGTTAAGTGAAAATCCGGTTAAACCGGAGAATTTAAAAGAATTTAGATTTGGGTGTACTTTTGAGTGCACATATGTACATTCATAACATTTTCCTTACAAATAAATATATAATTGAATTCATTTTATCCAACTAAAGCATTACAAGTTATATATTATTAAAAAGTAAGTAACAGTAATCATTTTTTAACACCTAGAATTTCGGCAAATGAACACATAGTTTCGCAAAAAAAAATTATCAAAATCTAGTTAATTGATAACAAACAAGTATTTTTTAAGCTTTTCTTCACTTTAGGATTACAAAAATCGATCGGTTATAGCGGAGATCAGATTTATCCTTTTAAACAGGGGCCTGCTGTAATTATTTTAGAAATACATAATAAAAATAATTTATATATTTTTGAGTCATGTAACTGGATGCAACTATAGTAAATCGGAACTAGACGCTAAAAAAAGGACCAAAACTGATAAATTAAATCAAATAATAAAAAGTAAACTGTATGTAGCATCCAAATAGCTGCTAGTTCGTACCTTGTTTATTTCAGATCTTTAATTCGCATAAGAACTTCAATAAACATGTGGCTGAGTTATGCAACAATCTTTTAAAAGTATGGCTTTAGTGGATGAAGTTTATATGCAGAGCCTGATTTCCGGAAGGGTAAACGGGGCACGTGCCCAGGGCTCTCACTTCAAGGGGTCAATAATATTTAGTTAAAAAACGTGGGAAAATTCTTTGCCATTAGTTGCCAAGGGCCGTTAAATTTTAAAAAGCTAGTCTCTATAATTATTATAACCCTTGTTATTTTTATAAATCATGCCCTGGCCATGTGAATAAAAATTATGTATTTATTTAAAATATGATATATGACAGTATGCTAGGTCCCCCCGATGTTATACCTTAAGTATTTATTGGAAATCGTACATAAAATATACAATGCTTGCACGCCTATTTAAAATAATTATCAAAGCTATTTATTTGTAGAAAATTTAAATGATAGAGAGAGAAAATCGCATTCATAGATAAATTATGTTTGCTGTGAGGGGCTCCTAAACTTGTCGGTGCCCTGGGTCCCAAAAGTTGTAAGTCGGGCCTTGGTTAGATCGTGATTCGTCCAATCACAAACTCCTGACAAATCTCTCCCAAAATATCTTAAGTATTCTCTAAACAGTGTTGATAAAGATTGTTTCGCAAAAAAAGCAACAGTTAAAAACATAAGGTTCTTTTTATTTCTTAAATTAAAAAAAAGTTTCACTAACTACCTTCCTCCACTTGTCCCTTCAATTACCGAAAACAAAAGGAAAACCCACATCTCGGCAGGCACCTAACTTTCTAATCAAATAAAAAAAACGCCAGGAAACAATCAAGAGTAGTTCCTGATGCCGTGTCGAAACAAGTTCCACCTACCCATCACACCCAATTAAAGCAAGGCTCGATTAAATGCCCAAAATCAACTCACTCTCAACAATATAGAGTTAAGAAAGATGGAGGTAATGCCGAGCAAAAAATACAATACAAAAGCCGGTTTGCTAAGTGAAGCCGTTGATCGCTTTGTAATGAGCCCAAACTAACCCAATGCAACTTTTAAGGTAGACATCGTACACGGGAGGGCAAATAGAAACTGGCGATTATATCATAGCTATTCTGGCAATTTTAACAGGGCCTATGGGAAAGCCCTCTCAAACTCCTGAAAGGGCTTGGATACAATCAACCTCTCACATCAGAATGGGATGGCCCTCAAATCAGAATGGGAGGATGAGGATGTTCTCTCGCAATAATATCCTGATGGAGTGCTGACCAGTGGAGAGCGGATCAATTGGTATAAAGTAAAAAAAATACATAAAAAACAATTACACCATAACAAACAATAAGGGTACACCCGTGCAACGCCGGGTTTATAAAGCTAGTCTTGTATAAAATCAGATATCGTGCTACAACTACAACGCGCAAATAGTCATTTTTTAATACTTTCAATTAACGCTTTTGAGGAATAAAATGATACGTTTCAGCATGAACTAACATTGAGTGAGCGGTTAGTTTGAGCTTACTAGGGTTGCTCAGCGACTTTCTCATGGCTTCACTTGTTTTCTCGCCAAGCATCTCTAACTTCATCTTAGCTCTATGCTTCCTAACGATGCCTCCGGGAAATATGCTGAAAGGTCAGTAGTAAAGCATCTTTCTTCTGTTTCTACAACCTTGCCCAGGGCAACACCTGAGCAGACGAAATCTGGGCCAGCGGTCTGACTACACCCTTTATATTTCTCGTATTCTTTTCGGGTTTTATGGTTTCTTTTCATCCTCCTTTCCTCCTCGTTGTGGTTAGAAATTAGTTCCAATCACCGAATCTCGAACTAGGCCTTTTGGTTTGTTACTAATGTATAGCTTAAAACGCGAAGGCGGTATGTTCAAATCCCACTTCTGACATGGATGCTTGTTAGGGTGACCAGACATACTGCATTTTGCAGTGCAGTTTAATTTGTTATTCAACTATCTAGCTATAAAAATTGTGCAAGTAGCCTCAGTTTATTTTTTCATAGATTTTTCAAACAAAAACAACGTAAATAAAATATGATTTATGAAAATTAAATGAGGATTTCGTAGTTGAAAACTTAATCACTGAAGCAAATCTGGTCTACCTTATGTTTGTAGCTGCGCTTTCAAACAAACTAGTCTTCTGAACTTCAGATTTCTCCGTATTTAATACATCAGTCCTTCTAGCAATAAACATAAATTTCACAATTTCATAAATAATGAATTTTTATGATATTCTACTTTTTTCACATGAAAAAGATTTTGATACCATCCCTTCACATATAAACTTAATTCCGATGTTCTAAACAAATATTTGATTTATAAAATAAATTTTAAAATGTATGCAGAGAACACAGCCATGTATTTTTGCCCATTTCCAGGTCGTTCGGAAGGTAATCGTCAACATTTTTGACCAAAATTAATTTTAAAACCTTGTCAAGCCAAATATTGAACTGAAGATTAAACGGAAAGTTACAAAGAATTAAGTGAAATCGCTTGCTTTTCTGGGTTGCTAGTGATTATCGTGAGTTCTTTTCCAAATATAGACTATTCAAGTTTAATATAAATCGGTGATGAAATCTATTTTTTCATTGAAGTTGTTGAGTTGGAGTGTTTTCATTTCGCATTTGCAATGAGGAAATGTTCTTGAAACGTAATTTTACATTTCATTGTTTCATGTTTAAGAGAAGGAAAACATTATTTTGGAAAATTTGGTGATTATTTAGAGTGTTTAGCTAATTGAAAATCGGTAAAAAAAAGTTTTTTTAAATTAAAATTTCAAAAAGCGCAATAGTAATTTGTTTAAAACGTGTGATAATTGTGTTATATATGCTTAACTAATTTCAATAATTTTCTAAAGTTCAGTACCATTCCTTAACAATATAACATTTAGCAGTGCCCCCCCGTTAAATAGATCGCTTTGCGTTCATAGATTATATATGTAATAGAATAACATCTACTACACATGAGAGCATAATTATTATTTAGTTCATTCTAATAAAAGGAGATAGCTTGGACGTCCAAGATAATTTATTGTAAAGAGATTATTTAGAGTATTTAACGGGAAGGAGTCCGGAGCCGGAGGCTCGGCCCGCAAAAAGCACACAACCTTACATCTCGAAGTCTAATTAAAAAGTGCGTCACAGCACACAACCTTACATCTCGAAGTCTAATTAAAAAGTGCGTCACAGCTACAGATTATTATTGTTTGTTCTTCGATTGACCAATCATGGTTGATGATGAATTATGAGAGAGGTTTAAGGCCACAGTAAAATATTTGATGACTAAAGAATTTCTGTGGGAACTGTTACTTGGGATATTAAAGATATGTGAAAAAGAGGTAATTTAAGTTATTAAGTTTAATTGAGGTACAAAATATAAGATTTTGAGGGGGTTAACTTATAATATGTCATATATTTACATTAGGATTAGTTTCTTGTCAATGCAATTCATAATCAGATTTAGATTAAGCATGTGACGATGCATAATAACTTTTTTTACTCAAATATGTGTAAAACATAAATGTTTTCCTAAAGGTAAATTGTAACAACGACAGTTGATAGAAAGGTAATTTATAACAGCTACTAGAATGATTCACAAATTGATAGAGAGGGCTGATTGAAATACAAAATAAAATGTTCTTCTCTTAGTAAATAATTAATTAAAACCATCTTTAGCAAGGCTTGTTTTAAAATGAATAACACGAAGTTTTGTCCATAGGTTTTTCCTCAGAGTAGAATAAATTGTTCTCGTATCACGAAAAGAACATCTTCTCTACAGTTAAGTGACAACGTCAATTAATAATCAAAATCTTTCGGCGTTTGAGGTTTGGTATTCTAATGTAAAGCCAAATAATAGCCATCTTCGAATCTATATAAAACAATTAATTTTAATAATGCCCAATTAAATTTTAAATGATGAAATGATGTACCGTATGCAAATTAATAGCAATAAATTGTTTAGTTTAACGTGGTTAATTACTGTAAAACTCCTATTTTTCTTCTTCTTTGAGTTGCATGATGAAGCAACAAAAAGTACAGAAACATGATGCATTTTTAGAGGCATGGTTTCTGATTAGAACAATATACACAACGAAAACTTATTTTTATGTAAGGTATCGATGAAGCCTAAGCAAAATCTAAAAAGTAATGGTAATTCTTTTCAAATTAAAACCTCATTTTCTCAAATATAAATGCATTTTAAGTATTTAGCATAAAAGTATTTATTAAGTTTGTTGAATACAAATTGAAAGTCTTAAAGGTGGTGGAAAAATTAATAATAATTTATCAGGAAACGAATTTTTCTAATGATTAAGAAACGATATTTTATAATGGGAAAATATTAAATACAAATTTATTTTGCTTGCGTAAATTTGAGCACTTGAAAAATAGTTGAAAACAGACATTGGTTGGAAAGAACTTGACCATATTCTTTGAAGAAATTCTCATTAAAAATAGGTTTAAAATTTATTGTTTTTGACAATGCATCGCTATTATTCTATATGTATTTGCTTTGTAAACCTAACTATTAAATTCAAAATCTACCAAAATGCTGAAAATTGCTCGATTACAAAAAGTATGACTCTAGTTCAAGGGAAACCTCTAAACTGCCTTTGTTTCGTAGAAACACAAACAGTATTTAACTCTGCCGAACGGAAAATAATAATACGTTATTTGCGACTTACGTATTACAATTGAAAGAAGATTGATGAGCCAACCACAAATATTTTGATACGTGTAAGTAATAGTTTACTTGCTTGGGTAAATAAACCGTCTACATTTTTAAAAACAACCTAAATAATAAGATTTTTCGTTCGAAATTACAGGAATCAGGGAAAAATCTCGAAAATTTCGCTGAGAATAATGGAAAGTTTCACAACTACTTGGTCCCATCGAAAAGAATAGGACCACCTACATCCTGAGTGAAATTGCAGCAAAATTTGAGGTTCTTAGTAGGGGTGTCACTCGAAAAATGGTTTTAATAAAACAATGGAACGGTGCGGGGCGTTTATGAGTTCTTTTTTTTTCACTCCTTCTTGTCTGTATTATCATGTGGATGCCCTTTAAGGAACCAGGTCAAATAAATGTGAGCAGCACAGTTTTGGGGAATGGAGTCGCTCTTTTATGTTTGCAGACGAGATAGCGATCCTTTTGTTCTTGCTGTCACATTCTGACAAGGGTTAGTTTGGAGTAGTTTAAAGTGAGGAAAGGCTTTGCTTTAGGATACATAGTTGAAGAGCTTAGTGGAAGAGCGTGCTAAGTGACAGAAAGGTGAAAATGAGATTTTAAAGTTTTTAGTTTGCACTTAAATCCGTTAAAAACGGTATTTGCAAACGGCAAAAAATACTTAACTTAAAGTTGAGGAAAAGGGGCACATTATTTTCTTTAAAGGAGGGAATAACATGTACATCGACAAAAAAAAGTCAATTTTTTCAAAACTGTCACTTAACAAGTTCTTCCGCTAAGCTCTTTAGTTGTGTTTAGGGAATGTTTTTCGAGAATAGCTCCGGATTTTCTTTGACTTGAGCGACATTTTTTTGACTTTGTAAGGTGATTTTGGTGGAATTAACGTCACCCTAGAGCTACACGGGGGTCCTTGGTGACTATGGAATGGACATTTTTTAGGTCTTGAGTGACAGCATAAATGTTTAATGAAAATAAATTCTCTCTCGAGCTTTAATTGACGAATCCATTTCACATGGAAACCAATCGGACCACCGATCGCAAGAAGAGCTAGAAGAAATTTCGTCACCTGAAACAACCCAATTCTGAGTTCAGTTCAGTGAAGAGGCCGACACCTGTCTGTCACCCAACGCATACTATATATTCGAACCCCGGAATTTGTCGCATGGTAGAGGGAAGCGATAAAACTAACATGAGGAAGCTCCAGGTTTTCATTAACAGTGCCTAAGAAGGATTCTTGACATAAAGTGGTACCATAAAATTAATAATGAAGAGCTTCTAAGGAGAGCAAAACAAATACAAATAGAATTTGAAGTTAAGAAAAGAAAGTGGCGTTGGATTGGGTATGTATTGCGAAAAAATGAAAAATTCAAGCCAATACAGGCTTTTGATTGGAATCCCCAGGGACACCGAAAGAGGGGAAGACCAAGAAACACTTGGAGGCGAACTATCGAAAACGAACTGAAGGAGGTGGGGGCAACATGGCGGGAGGCGAAACATCTGGCCACCAACAGAGTGAGGTGGAAGAACCTAACGGAGGCCCTATATGCTCCAGCGATGGAGTGCAAGAGGGATAAGTAAGTAAGAGGGAAGCAATACCACTCTGTCACTGGGCCTCAGTGCGATATACACACCGCAATGTAACTGTTATTTTTTAGGAAATCTGAGAAAACTAAATGACTTAACATACATATTTCATAAGAAAGTAATTGTAAATAACTAATTTCTTGCAAAACTTCTCAAACAAAACCGGTTGTACATGTTTTCATTATATTTTACTGCCTCTAAATGAGTTCATTCCTATAGTTCTTGGTTTTCCACCAAAGGAGTTAGGGATGTAAAAACAGAAATTTAATAGAAAATTATTAAACTTTCTAATATTAAAATATTACGAGAAGGAAAATATATAAAACTCCAAAAATCTTATTTTTAAACAAAGTAAATTTAATGGTAATGAGAACCTATTGTATATATATATTTATAAAATAATCATGAAGTCATTTTATATGTAGAAAAGAGCATACCAGAAAAGCTTTTATAAGTTTTCAAAATAAAATAAAGCAACCCATATAGAAGCGAGCTTATCTTGTTCTTTACCATTACAATAACATTTCGAGAGCATCTTGTTCTTATTGACTTGAAAGAAAAGGCGAAATATAACAGAAATTTATTTCAAAGACTTGTTTTAAGAGTGGTCTAACCTCATTTCCACTGTACTTTAATTTGTTGTGACCAATTTGACCGAGACATACATTGTAAGAAGATTCTGCTAGAAAAGAGAATATTTCTACAATTTTTAAAACTACTGAAATTTTCTGTAAAATTATATCCCAATTTGTCGAAAGAAACATTTTCTCTCTAATTTTATAAAATTTGGCAGATTGCATCTTTTGAAAACAGAATACTTCTACCTTTTTTTTTTTTTTTAATTATCGTTTGAAATACTACATACACTATATGGGCCGCGATAATGTAGTGGGTAGGTTGTACGATGTACGCCTCTGGCAGTCTATATTAAGCCTCCATGCGAAGCTAAAGCACAGCCAACGAGGGTTCATATGCGGGTCATGGGCTCACTTTTTTATATAACGTTTCCAACAATAATGATTTAATTTAACTTAACGTACTAAAATATAGTAATACAATCCAATAAAATATATCGATGCAATGTAGAAAACTCATTTTCTTTTCATTTACCAGTGAACATATGAACCAAAACAATCCCAGTAAAGTTACACCACTATTAAACTAAGCTCTTCATTTTTTTAGCTACTTTTTTTCTCAACAAAGAAAGCGAAAGATTGTTTAGCATGGACTTTAAAGGTGGAATGCGAGGGAGTATGGTAACCTTGGCAGTTTATTTAATATCATTGAATAACCCGCCGTGTCCAATGTGTGTCGGTGAGGAAATTTTAATTATGTGAAAGAAGGTTGTCGGCTTATTATTTTGATAATGTAATGAAAGAGCGCCGCAATCGATTGTGTTGTGTGTGTTTAATTTGAAGAGGAGGAGTTTTTTTTCTGAAATTCGTGGGAGGTTTGAATACATTCAGTTGTAATTCGTGCTGTTTAATGTAATAATGGATATCTAATTCACGTCATTACACAACTTTATTGACATATGAAACAGTAACAAAGAATTGTTAACAGATGTATCATACTAGTATTTAATTAAAAGTTGTTTTCAGATAAGATTTTTAAAATTGCGTCAAAATAGAGTTAAGAGACTTTTAATTTTTTTAAATGTTTTCTTAAGTTATCTTACAATTTAAAAATACCTACTACCATATCCTTTGTTATTTGAGTAGGTACAGAAAGCAGTGATGAAACACAATTGGTATTCTTTTATTTTATTATAAAGAATTTGCTTCGATTTAAAGTACTTCAATTATTAAGAAAACTGCATAATTTAATTCACATTTAACAAGCATGAGAAGGTCATTTTCTATTTCTTTTAAATCACCATTGCCACTCAATTATCATACGAGAAACTTTGTTTATTTAAAATATTTTTTTTTTTAAATATGTAAGTTTTGAATGAATAAAATATATCAAAATATGATGGTTTGCATTGTTTGTTCAGGAAGAGGCAGAGGGCGTTCTATTTGTTTTCTTCCAAAAGCAAACGAAATTTTTATTTCCAAAAGCAAACAAATTCCATATTCCTTTTGAGGAGGAAGGGTTTCTGGTGGACCAAACTTTTTGGCTACTGTGTTAACTTTTAATGTGTGCGTAAAACTTTTCAAAAATATAGTTTCCAGTAAAAAAAACTATTTTTAAATAAAACGTTTATTAAATTATTCCTTTTGCTATTCCAAGTAGAAAATAGAGGCTATAATTATTTATAATTAGTTGTGAAGATTTAAAATAAGTTAATTTACTGAAAAATTCTTATCCGATGCAAATGAATTACGCGATCTTAAGCAATTTTCAATTACCTTGTAAAACATTGTTATCCTGTGAGTAGATATATGACAATGTGATGTAAAAAAACACACAATCAAAACTCCAAATTAAGGTCATTTTATCAAATCTCCAAACAGCATATAGGCACGCATTGTTTTATATTTTCAATCAAATACTCATCTCCCAGTCTATCGAATAAAGAGAATAAATTACAAAGCAATCAAAATGTTCTTTACTTTCTTTGATGGATGCCAAGGCCATGTCTCCCTTGGGAGTATCTCTTCAAATCATGACCAAATATGAGAGTGGTTCTTCAATGGAAATTACAATAAAAACAACAACAACAATAGCATCGTATAAATCGCTGATGTGCCCCCATTAACCAAGTTATTTCTGTTTAATTCAAGCGGTTTGTGTTTGATGCGTACCGCATAAATGAAGGATTGACAGATTTTACCTCAGAGGTAATGAAGTTAACTTTCGATTTGTGAAGGTTTTTTGTTGTTGTTGTTGAAGGGTGCAGTTGTAAGACTCGCACTCTCCAAAGTATCACTGAGATATAGGGTCCGGCCCGTTCATTGGCGACTTCGGACAATTGAATTTACGATTATCAAAGTTCGCCAATGAACAGGGTTAGGCTGAATTATCATCGCACTAGAGCTACATGAAGGCAATTCTTAATTAATTGGCTATTGCTTAATTAATGTGAAGTTAGTTTTTTTTTTAAGTGTGAAGAGGTTTTACCGATCAATTTCTGATAACGGTTCATAAGAGCATGAACGTGGAATTAAACGTAATTTGACCAACGAAGTATTTTTTGCTGCAACTTATACAAAAGTTTATTTAAACGATTAGCTAAAATATAAAAATTAACATAAATGAAACAAAATTGCATGTTGCAGTTATGCTAAACCAATCAGAAAAATTTTCTTATTTGCAAGATAAAGAATCTGTTTGGAGTCAATATTAAAATTTACTCCCAATCTTTTTTTCGCATTTTGATATTTTATCAATGAAAATAATGATTTTATGAATGTTGATAAAGACGAAAAATAAGCAAAATTACTATTATATAATCTTACGAAGAGATAATATTTGCCAACTGTAAGAGAACGTTTCCTATACAGCAAGATTTTATTATTAGCTTCACTGAAGATTACGTTTTTCCGCTCGCTTAGCATATTTTAGTTTTATCATAATACATATGTACTAAGTATATTTTTTTCAATATGGTATTAATAAATCATCAAAGAATATGATGGATTACATCAACTAAAAGAATATTGATAAAGTTACTTATAAAAATTAAATAATAATTTATGAAATAAAACTGACTTAAAATGGTGAAAGATGATTTTTATTTACATAAAGAGAATACAAGTGAAAAATAGACTAACATTATTCACAAATCATCAGAAAATAGCTTTCCACGAGAATTTATCCTACTACTTAGACACATCATTAATGATGGTATCCACTTGACTTAACATTACCTTGGGGAACATACACAGGAACTATGGAGACTTTCTCTTTCACATTTGGAATATACTCTTCATATACTGGCTTCTGGTCGTGATACAATTGCTCCTGGGCTACCTCTTCTTGCTGATAATGCTGGTCTTTTTGTTGATAATGCTGACCGGCATTTCCATAATGCTGGTTCTGTTGCTGATAATGCTGGTCCTTTTGCGGGTAACTGTATGCCGCTTTGATGGGTTCGTGGTATAGTTCCTGAAGGTGGTGTGGCGGTTGTTCTGCGTGCATGTAAACATCGGCTGGATGGGAATTGGCGGTACCTGGTTCGTTTGTTCGTACCTTGGCTCTGAAACCCTTTTTGATTGAAAAATAAATTTATTTTAGGTGTTTTAATTATTTACTTTATAAATAACAATGAAATAAGTATTTAGATTTTGTGATTATAATAACATATAAAATCTGTATCCACTGATACAGATTGCGTGCGTTTAGAACAGCTCTATTTTGATTTTTAAAAATATCATTTAAAATATACAAACTATACATTAGGGAACGCAATAGTGTATTAGGTATAGGTTGTACGTTTTTATGCTGTTTATTTTTTTCCTTCATGCGGAATTTAAACACTGCCGATTATGCTTCGAAGAAAGTTTTTATTATAACATAGTAACGATACAGATGTTTTAACCCTTAAACAACGACTTAGTTAATACCATTAGCACATTCGTTTTCAAGTAAAAACGTTAACTTTAATTTTGTTAAATTCGTTTTTCGTGTAACTTAATTTGTCCTACATAACTTTTTACGGACTAAGTTCTTCATTTGTCTTATATTTTACTTATTTAGATAAACTTAAGCAGAAAGCTCATTTTAGCGTGACAAATTTTATTGCCAACCGTCATTAATAGGTTAAATTCAACATCATCACGTCACATTCAAACTATCGTTAAAACAAAATTTTAAATTATGGCAGTCAAAGTCACTGAAAACTTATTATTTAATCTCTTATTTTTTTCTTTTTTTTTAGTTCAAAATATTATAGCACATATTAAAAAGCGGTTAAAAAGACAGAATGCAGCAAAAGTGTTAAGCCTTATGCATTGCGATAGATAAAAGAAAAAATACGTAATAAAATAATTTCGAGGTAAAATCAAATTCTGAGCATCATTTTGTTTTAATTAGTTAGCAATTAGTTTAATTCTTGCTCATTTTGAGTATTATTTTGATTGAGCTTTAACTTACCTCATGATCCGCAACGTAATCAACATGTCTATAGATTCCATAGGCGTCAGTGTATCCATAAGAGCCCGTTCTATAGTTGTGCTCATCACTTACTTCTTTGTGGTATTGGGAGTTACCTTTGGCATCCTTGATGTTGTAACCAAACTTGTACGGTTGAGCTTTCTAAAGAAAAATGAGACATTTAATAACACACTTGAATCATTTTTTTTCAGCAACTCCATAAGTCCGATGTTGTAAGGGAGCCTGGGGAGCCATGGCCATAAGGGAGACTTGGCCCACCTTTAAATTTTAGTATTTAAAAATATTTTAACATTTTCTCAATAGATGGTACTCAAGGCTACTGTTGTCAGCAGATAGCCACCTTAGTTTTGTTGAGCTACTTTTTTTGCATTGAGGAGAAAATAAAAAAAAAGAAAGTTTCTCACCCCAGAAAGTAAACATTTTAGACATAATTTTAAGATTTTTTCAGAAAAACCAATTCAATTAAGTTTAAGTATATGGTATTTTTAAAATACTGTTATATTAAGGTTTTAATTTAGCTATAAAGTTTGTGCAATGAAGTAGGCTTCAAAGCACCATGTGCCATTCTTTACGAAATGTCTAAGTGGGGAGGTTTGGCCACTCTATGTAAGGGAGGGTTGGCCACTGGACCAAGGCTCCCTAAGTGAACTAGTTATGAAAATCTATACATAATGTTTATCAAATACACGGTTAATAATAACGTATGTTTATAACTTTATGAAGGTAACAGATTGATTATTAGTATTTGTACTTGTTTAGAATGAAACGAAAACCTCAACTAAATCAAATTATAATTTATGACCAAATATCAAACTTTTTCTGCAAAAACTATATAAGTTATTAATTCAAGTATAATAATACTCCAAATTAATGTTAAGATATTATCAGATTTTTTTCTTTATAGGTGGAGGGGGGACGAACGAGTAGCTTTGAAAGTGCGCTTTGACTTTGACTTTTACAGTTTGTGCCGTTAAAAAAAAATCAAACTGAGGCTTATATCTTGTGCATTTTAATGTGTGTACAAACTTAATTAAAATATATTTAACATAAATATAAAAAATTATTTTTTTTGTTATGGACAATATTAGAATTTTTAATTCATACAATACTAGAAAAATTTATTACTCTAAATATTACGGTAAACATGATTTTTAAATGAGTTCCAGAGTGTTAAATTATAATATAATTATTTTTTACATTTAATGCTTACAAAATTAATTGGAAATATTTATTATTTTGCCCTTTAAAATTATGCATTTTTCCATGGGCCTAGTCTCCCTTAATACGGGAGACTTGGCCAAGTTTCTAAGTTTTAAAAAACAATATATTTAAAAAAAGAAAAATGCATTATTTATATTATCACTATTATATACTTGTTGCCAATAAAATTTCCTTTAATATGTGCTATTACATGAAACTTTTAGTTTAAAAATAAAATTTATAAAAATAAAATTCTGAAACTATGGTCAAGGCTCCCCAGTCTCCAATATACGATGTTCTGATTCTTTTTTTTTTACCTTCTTTTGGCCTACAAGTGTTTTGAGATGGGAAAACAAAACAAAAATCAGAAGCCCCATAAGTCCATCAACTTTAAAAATAATTTTAAATATTAAAACATGTTTTCAATATTCTTTCAAGTTGTGATAATCCATCCCACTCAAAAGATTGTTATTTTTTTGTTTCAGTAATTTCGATACAAGTTTGCTGTTAAAACAGTTTTATTCAATTTCTCGAAAAATATGGTTCATGTGCTTGTGTTGCTGAATCAAATATCCAATCAAAATCGCCTCAGTTGCATATTTTTTTTATCCAATTGGTTAAATTTAAATTAACAAGTACTTAAAATATTAATTGGTAAATAGAATTAAAAGAAAACAAAGCTTACACAAATTTTTTAAAATAAACTGAAAAACTTTTAATCTAAGAAACTTACCCCACCACTAAAATTCAGTTACCAGCTTTGAAATTGTTTAGACTAGCTAAAGTACTGATTTTAAATGTCGTCTAAGACAACAGAATCCTAAATGTATATATTTAAATTTAATATTAGGGTAAGAAATATAAATATTATATAAAACAGATAACATCAAAATTTTGCATGAGTCCATTCTTATATAAGCACTTACCATACAAAGATAACTATAAGTATTGAAGTGGTAAATCAATCTTAAAATCTCAGATGCATAACAAAGTCATTTTATAATGTCAACACATAGTTTGTTAAGCCTTGTTATTGTACTAGAATATTTCTTTTTTTTTTCAAGAGCCTTATTGGCAAGAATTTATAACAATAATAAATCCAACGAAATATTTCCAAACTCATTTATAATTTTAATATCAATTACGAATATGAACATAAAACTCCAAATGCATAGCTTTATGCTCAATTGATGTTACAAAAGAACTCTTTTAAATGCTGGGTCTTTTAAGCATTTTAAAGTTGTATGGTTAACCCGAACCATTAAAAATATACTTTAAATACACAAAAGTTTAAAGATATTTTAACCATGATTAATTTATTTAAAAAATATTGGAAGATTATTCGTTTAAAAGTTACGATAGGTTGAAGTTAAAGTTATAATATGGTTAAACTATACCCATTTTAAATAACACATTACTTTAATTACTTTAACTATCAAACTTTCATTTAAAAAATATGAAAATAATATTAGTTTAAGTGTTAAGGTCGTTAAAACCTTCTTAAGATTGCATAGTTAACCCATAACACTTAATATAGTACATATTAGTTAAATTGCCAATATACATTTTAAGAATACTCTAACCATCAAACATTTATTTAAAAAAGAAAGAAACTACTCACATGTACATAATTTTGATGTGTTTTGGGGCTTACGTCATATCCATCATCCGTCTTGTAAATTAGGTATTTCTTCTGTGCTAGGACTTGGCTAATTCCCACACAAAATATCCACAAGCACAATATCTGATGAAGAGAAAAAAAAAACACCAATAATCTTAAGCAGGGAATTCCTAAAATTTTTACATACAAGCACTTCCTTGAAACTGGGTATAATCGTCTTACGCCATGACCCTGAATTGCATAGGAAAAGAGTTTTTACAGAAAACTTTTTGTAGTAAAGAAAAAAAAATTACAGTGTAATATCTCTTTTCAAAAGACTTTAAAAGATGAAGCCAACATTAACTAGGAAAAAATAACTATTTTTGCAATATTAAATCTCGTCTGTTGAAACAATATGACTGTTCATATCAATATGACAATGTTCTACTGAACTTTGTAGATTCATTTTTAATTTAGAAATAAATTAATATTTTATTGTAATTTTAATTATTAAAATTTTACAACATGATGTATGAAATGAAATCAACTAGAATTTAATAATAAAATGGTATGAGATATGCTTAAATTAGTATATTTTTCAAACCAATCTTAAGAAAATTTATACAATCACTGCAATATAAACTGATAAATAAAAACTCTAAATATATGAAAATGTAATAATAAATTATAGATGCAGGCTTACTACAATAAAGCTAAAACAAAACTTTAAAAAAGCATAAAAATTTTGTAATTAAGGGAGATCAAATAATAGAATATGATAATAAGTAAAATTAAAGGGAGATTAAATAATATGATGTGATAATAAGTAACATTTCTTAATAATGTTTCGAGATAAATAGCGACTTTACATCTTAATCAATGACTTTAAATCTTCTTCCAATGCAACTAAAGTTTTTGAAATCGAAAAGGCAACATTGGGAGTAAGGAATTCAAAAAGGTTTATAGCGATTTGTGTTTTACAAAAAATAAAGAATTAAAAAATTATTAACTTCATAAATATTTAATTTTATCGCATACCTTTGTTTATGAGAAATTGCTATAAACTAGATTCACACACTTATAGATAGGAATAATTTTTAACGTAAGTATGCACCTAAACAAACATGCACTTTTTATACATTGTTAAACATAAGCAAATATAATTAAATGATAACGAATATCAGTTAATGTTAATTAAAAATACATACTATTACTATCGAAAATCAGTATGAGATAACGCCTTTCTAATAAGAAATACCTCATGTACTTACTTTATTCATCTTAAAATTGTAAGTCTTATCCAATCTCACACACTTCTGTTTCATTAAAAAAATCTTCCAAGATCGCTCTATTTCTACAAAAAGTAAGTAACAGTGACGTCTTTAAATAGTGAAGGCTGTCCTAGATCTTCGATTTTTTATCTTCAGCATTGGTCAGCACCCTCCGGCATTCTATTTGGAACAAATTTGAAACGGGGCCTAATTGTTTATATATTTTTTAACAACGTTCTAACCTGAGGCCATGTCTACAGGCGTTTCCCACAAAGGCTTTTAAATTGATTATCGCAATTCTTACATAACTTCTTCTTCGATGTCAATGCGAAGCTCATCCGACGAATAACCCCTGCCTTTAAGCATTTGCATTCCATTTTAAGAACCAAACACTCAATTTTAGAATCTCGATTCGATCTAAATTCGATCGAATCTTTTATCGTTTGTGTGAATGCAGTCATAACTTTAGATTAAAAGCTATTTCCTCGTTCCTTCATCGGAAAAATCTAAAGAGTGAGTCTTTATTAGAGGGAAAATTGCTTCCTTTGGAAATTAGCTGACGGAAAAATTTTCTACAGCTCGACAAACACACCTAATTTGTACTTCTTTATTTGTTGGACAGTAGTAATTAATCGCGAAATCGTGATCTGAAGTGTTTACTTACAAAGACACCGACGCAGAGTGGATTGTTTAAAAATGTCGAAATTTTTGGAAAAACCGTTGGAAATTACAGTAAAGTATCCAATAAATGTCATACCGTACTTTTATTTTTCCCCCTTTGGCACTTTAGGAGTAGTACGAATAATATAAATTTTGCCTTACTTTCTAATCGCGAACATTCTTATATTTAACAATAACTTTATTTCATTATACGGTTTCGTATTTTTAAATTCTAGTGAAAATATGCTGATAATAATAAAGTATGAGTAAAAATATATTGTTTCGTTATTGTTGCTGTATTATTGTATAAATATTTTTTATTCTTTTAAAAAGACCTTGGAGAAAGCCGCAAATTTCTATTCGATTTTCCTAACCTTCTCTCTCTCTCTCGAAAAAAAAACCCCTACTCATAATATATGAGGATTTTTTTTTTCTGGAGTGAGAAGGTATTGCATAAATATATTTTTACATAAATAAATATATTTTTAAATAATTTAATAAATATACTTTAAATCAATATATTTTAGGAATGTAACGCAAATCATCAAATTCCGACCGGTAGCTGTATCAAAGCTGTTTGGTGCATTATTAATGGCTCAGTCGTGGGTTTATAAAACTAGTTATAATAAAGTAGATCTTGAGAACGAAATTCCTTAATTGAAAATATATAGTAAGTTTATTGATTATAACCGATTCATTTGACCACCGAGTAATGAACGAGTCTCATTACCTGGAAAATTGAAGTAACTTCAAAATGACGATCGGATTATTTAAGACATAATGGGTTTTGCGATTGCATTCCTCTTTATTTGTGGAAAAGTTACGAATGTGCTTGTGTAGCCCAAAGGTTGTACGTACAGATGGCTTTAGAAATTTTAAAATAGATTCTTTTGATACTGCAAAAATATAGAAAGACTTGTCGAGAAATGTAGTTACATATGCAAAAATAATTCAAATTGACTTTCTTTATAATGGTTAAAACTGTAGTAAATTTGCCCTGACACCCATAGAAGCTTGTTTAAAATAAATTTATAAGATAATTAAAAATCTTTTAAACATTTTTACTAAAATTAACAAATTTTGCGTGTGAAACTATTATTAAAACCCTAAAATTGTGTAAATGCTCATAAGAAGTATCTTAATTACATATATTTTGATTAAGCTGACTGTTCGGTCGAAAAGTAAAGCTCTGTGGCCAAACCGAATATTCAGATTGACTGGCCGAATATCGTAAGATAACCGAATATTCGATGCACTCTTATTAGATTCTTACAAAAAATATTTTAAGAAAAATATTATCGTTATTAAACAAAAAGTAATTCGATTACGTTCCGTGTAAAGGTTCTAAAAAAATCATTTTAATGACATTCCGGAAGACAACATTGCATTTTTTTACTGTTCAAAAGCAATATAACATTGCGCAAATGCCGAAAATACTTAAGGACATGCCGAGAATACATATGCTATAGAAAGCACATTGATCCAGTAAATTTCGAAACATTGGCAATAAAATTCTAAATATTGTCGTAAAAAAATATAAGCTTCTGTTGATTCTTATGAAAAAGCCTTTGAGAACGCTATTTAAAGTGACACACTTTTTCATTAGCGCATCTACCGAGTTCGAACCGTAATCCTGATTAAATGATACTGTTTGTGATCGTAAAAGCATGCCTCAGAGTTAGGTAAGAAAAAATAAAATAAAATCGACCATTAAAACAAACAAGTAAGTTTGTAACGGAAACTGTCACTTAAAACTGCTTTCACCCCTCCTCCCCATGCGTTTAAAAAAAGCGCCAAATACAGCATTTAGTTCTATATTAAACGTCAAAATTAAAAAAAAAACTGTTTTTCCTCGAAAGTTCAAGAATTATACCTTACCGTTTGATAAATGTATTTGTATTTCGAAGAATGAAAATGTATTTGTGCTCACACTTAAATAGAAGAAAAACATTTCATATCAACATAGTACGACATTGAAACTTTATCTCGTTCTAAACAAATAATACGAACCATCAAATAATATAATTTGTGGCAGACATTCGACGTCATTCCAAACTGTTTATCGATCACAAAAAATATGCCCTCAAATTTTTATAGGTAGGGGAGACCGGGTCTAGTTGATACAGTCAAAATAACTCCGTAATGCGCAGACGCAAAAAAGTGGGTATTCGCTTGACTGGGCGGCCGGTCCGTCCTCAGCAACCACGCGTGAGCACTGAGAGGAGGTTGCTTTATTCTATGAGTTGTGAATTAAATATTGGTTTTAAGCTTTAAAAGTAAATTTTTACCCCTGGTTTTGAAGTGTTATTGAAAGTTTACTTGTTAGCGGATTGTGTTATCAATAACATCACATTGTTACATGCTGTAAAGGTAAGAATGTAACCTAGTAGACTTTGTTCTAGCTGTTATTGGTTTCCCGTATTTTGTGGTTTAGTGTAATGGCGACGGTTGGGTCAAGTTGATACGCTTCTTTGGGGTCAAGTTGATACGGTGTATCAACTTAACCCACACGAATTTTCATATGTTGCATTTATTTACAGATGCCAAGAAACTACAAGAAAAAAACTACAAGAGGCGAAATACCAATTGATATTTTTGGAAGAGCTTATGAAGAGATTAGAAATGGCAGAATGTCTATTAGGGAAGCGGCCAAAACCTTTAATATAGACAAAATGACTCTTTACAGGTACAAGACGAAAAAGGAAAAAAACCTTGAAACGCCAGAGGCTACTGACGAGGTTGTAAAAATGGGTTATACTAAACATCGACCAATATTAACTGACGAACTTGAGGGAGAGCTTAGCAGATATATTTTAACAAGCTCTAAAATTTACTACGGATTGACTCCAAAAAATTTTCGAGAGCTGGCCTATGGACTGGCACTAGCTAACCAAATAAAGATGCCAGACACCTGGATAAATGCTAAAATTGCAACTGCGGAATGGTTTTCTAAATTTTTGAAAAGGAAACCCATTCTTTCTCTGAGGGAACCAGAGGCGACAAGTCTTAGTCGAGCGACAAGCTTCAACAGGCACAACGTTTCAACGTTTTTCGAAAATCTTAAAAAAGTTTTAGTAAAATACGAATTTCAAAGTAAGGATGTGTGGAATGTAGACGAATCTGGCATGCAGACCGTCCAAAGACCCAGCAAAATCGTAGCTCAAAAAGGAATTCGTCAAGTTGCAAAAGCTACTTCAGCCGAGTGAGGACAAACAGAAAACCCGACAAAAGAAGTTTTAAAAAAAAGAGAGAAACGAAGAAAAATTGAAAAAGAAGACTCGGACTCTGATGAAGGCGAAGTCTTTTTTTTTTGGTGTGCTTCAAAACATATTCAACATCAAAGCCTGGCCAGGACTGGATGCAATGCATAACCTGTAAGATGTGGGCACACATCGCATGTGCAATCCATTTTACACGTGTTTCAATTGTCAATCAGATCCCAATTTCTCAGACTCGGAGTAATCAGTTACAATCAATGTAGGCCCTATCATGTAAAACTTTGTATCATATAAAGTTAAAAACCTATTTGTATTGTAAAATAAAACACTTTTCGTAATTACTGTAATTTTTTATTAGATATTTAAATATTTCCTAGTACCGTCTCAGCTTACTCATATGCGTACCAACTTGACCCAATGCCGTATCAACTTTACCCAGATCGGGTTAAATTGATACATATTGCAACATTTAAAAAACATCTTTTTTGTCAGTGCAAATTCAATTCTATTAAGATTATAAAAATCTCAGCCGTTAGCCAAACAGTTATAGTTACTAACTACACTTAGTTTGTTTAAAAATATTGACAGAAAAAAAATTACAAAAATCAGAAAGTAAGAAGTGTATCAACTAGACCCGTCTCCCCTAAATAGTTTCTCAGACGATTGTTTAGCGGAAATGTTAATTTAACTACATTAAAAATTGCCTTCTTATGCTTCTTAACCCTTTCAGTCCCAATGACAATTTAGCATCATCATTTTAGAAAAAAAAATCTGATCGTCTATAGCCATTTATGATATCAAAAAGCACATCATTCGATTCTTCAAACTTTTAGCTTCCACACTACTTTTATAACGTAAAAATTGGAAGGTTTTATAATCGTTCAGTCCGTCTGTCTGTCTGTTCGTCCGTCACCCACTTTCACAGAAAGAACCACAAGTCCCACAGACAAGTGGGATACGTCATTTTGAAGCAAAAAAATCAGATTAGGCTACATTCCAAATTTCATTAAAAAATTTAAATTAGAAGTTTATTTAAAATTTAAATAACTAAAAATTTAATCTAAATTAAAATAACATGCAAATTCCATTTTTATTCAATATTTTCACTGTTGCCATTTCGTTAAACGTACGAGAAATTTTATTAAATTAATACAAACATTTGAAAGAATATTTATTTATGTGATATAATTCAGTTTGGATTGTTGTAATATCACAATAGAGTTCTTTTGATGGTTCATTATATATGTATGAAGAAAGATGCAAAGAGAATTCTAACTTGGCATAAAAAATGTGCAAAGTTTCGCTTTTATTTTTAAAGCATCATTTGTACTAATTATATATTTTTCGAACTGTAATTTAATTTAATTATTAAATCTGAGAAAGAAGATTAATGAAAATAGTTAATTTTGGCTTTTAAAAGTTTGAATTACAAATAGCTAAAGGCTCTGTTTGTTATTAGAATTAAATCACCATTGTCATTCGCAACAATCGCCCGAGAAACTTAATTCTTTTAGACAATAAATTAAAATAAATTTATTTTGCGACATCGATCAGTTTGAAATGACATCAAATATATTTCACTACGAAATTCTTTGTATGTTGATATGAAATATTTTCATTCGATTTAAAAGCGAGGAATAGTACATATTTATTCTTTGAAATACAAATTAATTTTTGCAAACGATAAGTAATAATTATTGAATTTTCGAAATAAAATAAATAAAACTAGCCAAATTTAGCATGTAAATGTTTAATATAGAATTAATGCTGTGTTTGGCGCCTTTTTACTTGTTTAACACAACTTTTGTGTGGAAGCGGGTTAGTGACAGATTCTGTTACAAACCTACTTGTTTTCTATTAGAAAATATTTTTTATTAATCCCAATAGATGTCCGCCCTATTATTTTTTTAAGTTATGATCAGAAACATGATGATGCCAAATGGCATCACTGGGACTGAAAGAGAAAGGGTTAAATATAGGTATTAAATTTTGTAGGGTTTTTTTTTTCAACTATTTGAAAAACTTTGAATTCCATTTTTGTCCCAAGATTTTTTAATGACTTCTAGTTTCGATGAGCAGATTTTTTTTTTTTTTTGACGAATTACACTTGTATGTAGCATTTGCAGTTTGGACTGTGAAAGTGGGTGACAGACAGACGGATGGACATAGCTTATAGCTACTTTTCCTTAAGTTTCTTCTTTTTTGGCGTATAACGTGGTGTAGAAGTTTAAAACGAGAAGTATGAAAAATTCTAATATTGTAATATGAAGGGGGGGGGATTCTGTAGATGTCCGTCCGTACTCCAAAATCGGTTCTGCCTCTTGGTTGGGTCTTATTATTTTTTTTTTTTGTTATTCGGGTATGACATCAGACCTTTTTTGTTTTCTTTTGTCTGTCAGTATGCACATCCGGACGGACATCTGTCTACTTGTCTCTGCTCAAATTATCAATTTAATTAGCATTAAAATTTAATTTTTAGTCATTTAAATCTGTGTTGCCACGCCAATAATAGCTCCAATAAGCTGAGAAACTTTATTTAAAATTAATATTAGAAGGGTTAGAGTTATGTTGAAATATCGTCGCACTAGAGCTACCCGAGGGCAATTGGCGGCGAGCGTCA
This sequence comes from Oedothorax gibbosus, assembly GCA_019343175.1. Classification (NCBI taxonomy): domain Eukaryota; kingdom Metazoa; phylum Arthropoda; class Arachnida; order Araneae; family Linyphiidae; genus Oedothorax; species Oedothorax gibbosus. The sequence goes on from CM033273.1 coordinate 27,657,501, forward strand.
TAATTAGACACCAGTCAAGTGACGAGCAGACACCTGACTAGCGTCGGAACATTGGAGCATATTTAACGTGCACTACCTCTACACGGGGCATTTATTCGACGGACTTTTGAGTTGTACAGATCGTTTATAGGACGGCAGTTACTTTGGCAATGCCCGGATCCGAACTTGTTTAATATTTAATAGAAAATTTATTTTTGTTACATAGTTTGAAATGACACCATAAAATGTAGCAAAATGTGAATCTTGGATTTTTCATTATTTGTTTACTTCTGCAAGGCTTTTTTTTCATAAAATAGATTTGATTTACATTTATTCCTTTATCAATGCAATTTGGAGTGTATTTCATGTTTTGTTACTGCCAAATATTTCGAAAATATTGAGTTTTTACAGAGATTGTTTCATATATTGATACTTTGCAACTCAATGCTGTGTTTGGTAGATTTTCTTTAAATTTTTTTTTACAAATCTTGTGTGGAAGTGGTTCTAGGTGAAATTTACTGTTACAAACTCTATGTTACAAACCTATTTTTCGATAACCCTAATTTCATTAAGTATTTCTATTTTAGTTCTTTTATAACATTGCTTTCAGTGAGGAAAACATTTTACACATTAGTGTTAAACAATTTTAAAAAAAAAAGAAACCTTTATGCATTATTAACTGCATTAAAATAAATTGTCAGAAATAAAGACGAACACATTTAAAAAATATTATTTTATTTCCAATTAAGTCTTGTGAAAGCATAATTAATGTCGGACATAACAATTTCAAACTGTGGAAAACACATGCATACTGATAGAATCTATAGAAAAATCCATAACAATTTAAATTAACTGATTACTGTACAAATATTTTTCATCATTGAAATTACTATTGCTTGAAAGAAACAAAATTAAAACACATTTTATAAACTTTGCTGTCAAATAGAAAGTTCAAATGAAATAATTAGTTATAAAATGGATGAGTGAATACAAATTTTAAATATCACAGATTGTAAAATTTCAAAAAGTCAAGTAAAAACTATGCCTAATATATTTAACAGTGAGTGCTTACTTTACTAACTTTTTTTAATTTTATGGTAAAATAACTACTTATATGAGTCATATCATTCCCCATTTTTTAATAGAATAAAAACTTAAAGTGTTTTATACAGTGCTATTTTAGAAGTTTTGGTTTATGATAATAAATAACATGAATAAGGGGTACAGATTTTATAATTGCACAATATATTGAAAAAGTTTTTGATTTCATTTAATGCAGATAGTCACATACATATTGCAAAAAGTACAAAGAATAATTCTACTAAAGAGGTTTAAGAACAAAAATTAACCATAGAAAGTAAATTCTTTTGTTAAAAATGAATTGAGATAATTTCTTTTCACTTATAAGTCTTCATTACAAAATGAATCAATATGTAGTTGGAAAATCAGAATTACAAACAAAATGACTCTGAGGAAGACCTTGAATAGTTTGTGTCTTAAATAAAATGCAACATAGACCATGGGACAATATATTTAAACAATACTGAGCTTTATAAGTAGAACTTCAATTTATATGCAATAAGTTTCTTCATAAAAAGTTTTTTAATTGCATTATTTTACTCAGAAGTCTTATAGATTGCATTGGACTGATGTAGGATTCCTTGATATTTATGATAGTAAATTAAATCAAGATAATTATTAACTAAGCAATTCAAGTTATCAACCAATCGAACTAATAGCAGCCTTTAGACTTTTTTTTATAACCAAAACAAGCAAAATACGTAAAAAAAAAATTAGCAATTACAACAATAGAGCAATGAATAAATCAGTATATCAAAAACATAGCAAAGATACTACCTACTTTAAGCAGATATTATCAGGTAAAATTCAAGCTAAAACAAAAAGCTTTTCCTACCCACATCACTTCATTTATTACACAAAGTGAAAACATCATTATTACAAATACCTTGGCTCAATAGCACCTGAACTAAACAAAGCGAAAACCGATTCGGCTGCCACCATAGAGATCATAGTTAAAGTATTAAAGTGAGGATCACATGACCTACAATTGCAGCAGCGGGACAAACATGGAGCCAAGAATATCACGGCAAACATGGGGGTGTTACCACCACTTTAAGGAGAAAATTACTATGATGTCATCAAAAAAATACCAGTAAATACTAAAATTATGAAAATAAAAAAACTAGAAATACGTTTCACATATTTTTTTATAAAGAAACTAAAAAGAGTGTCCTGATGCAGCTAGTATTTTTATGGTAATTTTTTTGCAATTTTAGTATTAAATTGTATTTTTTAGATGATGCCATAGTACTATTCTCTTTAAAGTGGTGGCAACACTAGGACTTTTGCCATTATATTCTTGGCTCCATGGTGTCTTACGCCACCAATTGGAGGTCACGTGATCTGCCTCTTTAATACTTTTACTATGATCTCTGTGGCTGCAACACATTTTCCTAGCTCGTTTCTGAGTTGTCTTCAGCTTTCCTGAAGTCCAGTGCAGCTGAATTGATGCAGTAGCGCTTCTTGGTGGGTTTTGGTCCGTCGTCAAATACATGTCCCAGATGGGCAGAGCACTTGGAGCAGGTGACTTCGGTCCTCTTCATGTCTGTTTTCATAGTTAGGAGAAGAAGGTTACGACTAACTGAAATAAGAAGGGACATCACAAGAGCAGAGTAGGATGTCACCTCATGAGAGTTTGGAAGAGGTATAGTACTAAAGAGGTTGAAAGGGTTTAACATTGAAAACTTGCAGAAACATTCAATGGTTTTATTTTAAGACTAATTTAACCCTCCGATCGTTAGACCCGGCTTTTTCTGTATCTTGTGCATCAGTCTCTCTTACAATAATCTTAAATTTTAAAATTTACAACTTTTTATTCACAATGCACTTTTTTCATCTGGAAATGTTTTAAAGATCGTCTTTTTCGTTGTTAACGTTGTTCGTTCGAAGTTATCGTTGGAGATTAAAAACTATCACTTTCAAGGCCAGATTTTTTTTTAAAGGCTTAAATCGATTAAGTGTTAAAGGATAGAATGTGAAAGATAATTTTAGGTTAATTATTACTCAAACCTTAAACTAATATTAGCAGAAAATTCATTAACATTGTAAAAGCTACTAAAAACTAAAAGTTAGAGAATTTAATACTCATTTGTATAATCAGAATTAGTACACATTAATCTTAAGTATCAGTATTTGAGAAATTATTTAAACTACAGAAATATAATGGGGTTGTTTCACAAAGCATCTGGCAATAGCTTTGCTGTTTTGTTTGCATGTCTATTTTGATGTTTTTAACAATGTTGCCAGCGGTTTTAGAAGAAAAACTACGAAAAAATACCATTTAATTCTAAAATTACAAAAACATACCATAAATCTAGCAAAGTTCACTTTTTTAATCACTAAAGATCCAAAATGCAGCTAGTATTTTTACGATATTTTTGGTAATTTTAGAATTTATTTTAGAATTATTCAAAAATTACAAAAAAATATCGTAAAAATACTAGCTGCATTTTGGAATCTTTTTAGTGACTTTAAAAAACGTGAAACGCTTTGCTAGTATTTTTATGGTATGTTTTTGTAATTTTAGAATTAAATGGTATTTTTTTCGTAGTTTTTCTTCTAAAAATGCTGGCAACATTATTGAAAACATCAAAATAGACATGCAAACAAAACCGCAAAGCTATTGCCAGATCCTCCGTGAAACAACCCCATTGATTATTTACGTAAAGTTATTGATTTTATTTATTCACCTAGTGTTAAATTTGCTTGAATTGAGTTAATAAGATAACAGGATTGAGTTAAAGATTAGAAGTGGACAGAAATGTTAGTTTATTAAAATAACATGATTAGAAAAGAGAATATTAAGAAAAGATTTTTCCATCACACAAAATGAAACAAATAACAAAATAAAATAGAGATAAATAAGAAATATGGCAAGAAACACATGGCACATTAGGTAAATAAGCATATTAAGTTGACAAAGTACCATATTATCTGACACTTATAATCTCTGGCATTCAATACTTCTCATATAGAGAAAATAAGATTCAAATTCCACATCAGACTAATAAATACTATAATTTAAGCAGCCAGTAGCTAAGATGTTATAATTAGCGATCTTAATTCTTAACCAACAAAGGTAAATTCTGGAAGCAAACAAGAATTTCACAGTTGATTGGTAGTAGAAAAAGCATGCATTTGCAAGTAGCAAACTTTTTGATTGTCAGTTTATATACTTTATCCAACTTTTGATGTTTCGATTTAAAAATTGCATGCATTGTTTCTATCATCACTATGTTATTCGAAAAGCTAAAGCATTACCTAACTTTTAAATTTAAAGAATTACTTTTGAAACACGATGTTGTATATGCATGCTTAAAAAAATAAAAAGCTGTAAAGCATCATTGACTAGGTTATATATTTTATTGTAAAACAATAAGATTGGGAAAAAACAATAGGATCAGGCCCTAATGTTGATTTTTAATGCATAAGAAAACTCATGCCATAATCGAGATATAAACCGGTATAACTTTTTTTTAAAAAATATGTCCAATTAATTAAAAGAAAATTTTAAGAATTAAAGAATTGGTACAAAATTAATTTTTTGAACAGTAATTTATATACAAGGCAAAATTTTTATTATTTTGAAAGAAGAGATCCAAAATTTCAAAACACAAAACTATGAAATAAGCATAACTTACCGAGTGAAGTATCTTCCTTATATTTCACACAATTACTATCTACTACATCAAAAAAGGCAGGCCATCCACATTTCGAATCAAACTTATGTTCATTTGTAAAAAGGTCCTGATTGCAAACTATGCATACGTAGGTACCTTTCTCAAAATGATTACAATACTTGCCTGAGAAAGGCCTGTAAAAAAATTAACTATTTTAAAAATTATATGCAGTGGTAGAAATTGGTTGGAAAAATTTAGGAGCAATCTGTGCTACTAACTAGAAGCAAACGCACATTATCTGGGAGCAATTTGAAAAAAAATATTCATTTAAAAAATGCTATTTTTATGTAATTTATACACAAACTGTAGGCGTCTGCAGTGACTCTGTGTGATTTTAAAATGGCTGTAGTTGCGCATGTATAAAACCACCCCTGTTTTATTATTTCTTAGCTGCTGGAGTTAAAAAATTTTAAGAATATACGATGGGAGTTTCTAGATTTTAGAATCACATAAGATAATTTTGACATATTCATGCATCTCGACGTGGACTATTTCTGATTTTAAGATGATTATTTTTGACAAGATCATCAAAACCACCTCACGAACATTGTTGATATAAAAAAAAAAACTAATAGTGATAACTGAGACCTGAGATTTGGTCGCATTTCGCGACTAGCGACCATTAAGTTCGAACCCTGATTGTATGATATATATATATAATATTGTATTTTTGTTATTCCTGATCTAACAAACTTTAGCCATAAAAATTTTTGAATCAAAATTGCTGGCAAAACCAAGTTTTTTTTTAAACAATATTTTTTTATTTATAATGAAATAAGATGTCAATAAAAATTTTGTCATTGAACGTCAAAATTCAAACTAATAAAAGTATATTATTTTCCCTTCCTATAAACTTGGAAAAATAAAAAATATACATAATTAAAATCATTATAATAATTTTTTTTTCTAAAATATTAATTAGAAAATTTTAGGCACTTAGTAATTGAAAAGAAAACGAGAGCAATGGATCAACAAGTGAATAATATCAACTTGCCTCTCAGTGTCACCTTCTTGAGTAACCTGATATTGCATTGAAGTCAGCTTCTTTTTCAAAGCATCTTTTGATAAGTCAAGGCCACATCCAGTACCACAACACGCCATTGTTTTAAAAGTCCCTAAATACAACAAAGCATGAAACACAGCAATGAATAATGTCATTTAAAAATGTAAAACATTGGCCAACGATCATTTTGATAAAGTAATTTAAACAGAAGATTTATTTAATAAAAAAAATTAAATATCAATATACATAGATAACTATTCCCACCCTTAGTCTTAAGTTTATTTAAAAAAAAGTAGTTTGTAACAGAATCTGTCATTTAACCCGCTTCCACACAACAGTTGTGTTTAACAGGTGAAAAGACGCCAAACACAGAATTAATTCTATATTAAACATTTACATGCTAAATTTGGCTAGTTTCCTTTATTTTATTTCGAAAATTCAATAATTATTACTTATCGTTTGCAAAAATTAATTTATATTTCGAAGAATAAATATGTAATATTCCTCGCTTTTAAATAGAATGAAAATATTTCATATCAACGAACAAAAAATCTTGTAGTGAAATATATTTGATGTCATTTCAAACTGATTGATGTTGCAAAAATAAATTTATTTTAATTTATTGTCTAAAAGAATTATAAGTTTCTCGAGCAATTTTTGTGAATGGCAATGGTGATGGTGATTAAATTCTAATAAAAATGGCTTCCTATGCTTTTTAAATGAGCATTAAATTTTGCAGTTTTTTAAATAATTGAAGTACTTCGAATTCTTTTCTGAAATTTTCAATGTATTCCACTATCGATGCGCTGAATTTTTTGACGTATCACACTTGTCCGTAGCATTTGTAGTTTGGGCTATGAAAGTGGATGACGGACAGACAGACTATACGATTATAATACCTTACACTTTTTATGTCATGAACGTAGTGTGGAAGCTAAAAATAATAATAACACCGAAAAGAATGACACTTCGTAGTTTGTATGAAGCAATTCCACAATGTAGTGCGCAAAAAATCTCCCACATTTTCCACTGAACTAAAATTACTCAGAGTACAAAGAGTTTAAACTGGTCGAAAGAATTTTTTTAAGACTTGTCCATCCCATTTCTGAACTGAAATAACACCAATAACAATTTCTGAATATTTTAAATTTGACAACATTTTTCAGAAACTCTTGTGGCAGTTTCTAGTACTTTAAACATGGGTAAATCTTACAACAATTACTTCAAATAATTAAAACTATTTTTTTCTCTGAGAAATATTGTTTTTAAATGGAAACTTTAAGCACATTGTAATATACTGCACCATGTAATCGCCCATAGAAGTATAGCAAAGTAAAAGATAATCATATATTATAGAGCCACAACTCAATACTTTAGGCAAATAACTTTACTTGACAGGTCATTAAGGTACATTTGAAAAAAAAATATGCATCATTTTTATTTATCAGATTCCTTATATGAACCTATATAGGTTCGTATAATAGCAGTATCGCAGTATCGTAACAAACTTTAAACAATAGATGGCCTTTAGAGTTTATTTTTCTGTCTTCTAAGTCAACAATGTTAGTTCATTAAGTATTGGACTTATTTTTTTTAAACAAATATATTAAACTTTAATAAGATTTATATTATTAGAAAAAAACTTACGGTGGTTAAGAGATAGTCTATTAGTTCCTGAAGTAGTAATTAGTTTGCAGTGATGATGTTCAAGATAGTAACAGGGCTTGAATTTTCTTATAACAGAACTAATGGTGCAATTGAAAATCAAATGTCTTTTGAATAAAGCAGACTGCATGTACCTTTTCTCTATCAAAACAAAAAAATACACAAATTTAGTGATATGAAAGTACACACCTATGCACTATCAAATTGTATAGAGGTGTATCTTTTGGGTATAGCTATGATATAACGGCCGGTCTGTTCATTGGCGACTGTTGGCTAGCTTGAAAAACCAGTTTCCTATACCTATTGAATTGTATGAAAGAAAATATCAATGGAATGTTTTCCATATTTAGGCGTTTTCGTTGCTTGATGACTTAACACAAATCGAGACCGGTCATTACATCATAGCTATGTTCCCAAAATATATTACATTATATAGTATGAACCTTAAGCTTCTTTTAGTTATATAATAAAATCATACAATATTATATAATGGTGGGGAAAACTTTCATTTGAAATGGAACTTAAGTAGACTAGGACAATAATATCGCAGGTGAATTGCTTTAAAACATACCGAAACTCGAGATTTAATCCAAAAATAGTTGCAACGGTCGGTCAACACAAAATCTCCCAACCAAGACGTCAAACAGAAATTTTAACCATTGCCACCCCTGATTGCCAGAAATGATAAAGAAACGGAATCACGAGGGGAAAAATGTTGTACGGGTCATTAGTGGCAACATAAATGCTAGAAGAAACAAAATTCTTCCTAGAGCTTCGATTGGTGAATCAATGACACGCGGGAACAGAAACCAATTGGTGCATTGATCGTAGGAAACCATGAAGGAAAGTTTGGAACGTCATTGTAAACAAGCCCATTGCATAAAGTTATGTATTTTCTTAAGTAACACTTAAAGATAACCAGGTTTCAAAAAGTTTAATTTAAATAAATTTTTATTTTACCAAAACAAATATTTCAAACTTATAAAAAATAACACTGAACGGAAGTGAAATGAACTTTATATTTGTAAACAAGCATTTATGATGAAATTCTTCAGATGGTGAGGTGATCCCAATGGGTGATCCTACTTGGATAAAATTGAAACTAATCCACATTGAAGTTTTGTGGTCCTATCTTACATAATATTTCATTGTTTACCTATTAAGATATATTATTACTACAAAATGCATAAGACACTATGTAACTTGAGCGCACTTTAAATAAAAAAATAATGGCTTTTAGTTATAAAAAGTTGATTCTTGGATATAAATACGTTCGTTTTAAAACACTTCTAAGATCTTTTTGTCAAGAAATAAGCATGAAAGATGCATTAAACCTCCGAAGTAACCAATTAGCCCAAATTTTGGACTGCACAGCCACTACAGCAAGATTAATAGCCATCAAAAATAAGTCAGTTTTAACAATGCCATATGAAGACTTTGTAAGGAATGCACAATTTTGTAAAAAACACTTAAAAATCAGTGATGTGATTGAATTTCCTCTAATTACTACAAATAGTGGGTTTTTACATCACCGATATTTTTCACTGATGGAATTAGGATTTCGTGATGTATCAGGTCGAGATATATTTCAGTAAGTTTCTCATATAAGTAACTTCTTAACATTAGACTTAATATTATTATGGATTTATTTATGAAACTACACATATAATAGTAGTGGTAACATGAGATATTATATAATTGATATTTTAAGGCATTTTTATGAATTGATGAAATAAGCAGTTTCTGATTTCTTTCTTTAACTGGTACTACTGGAGAACAACAAAATCAATCCTAGTGGAATTAGTTAAAATCAAGGAGCTTTATAATATACATAATGAGTACAAACAATTTGGTGTACTATCTGAAAAACAACCTGAACTTTTTATTGAATTTACTTAAAACTTAAATTGTCTGACCATTTCATATTTTGATCTATTTTGAAAATGATCAACTGTTTAATCAATTTGTAGAGTCACACATAATTGCTTTGAAACAATATAGGTCTAAATCGGTAATAGGATCATTGAATATCTCTATGTACTCAACATTCGTAATGTCATGTGTGAAGTTTAGTATATTTTCGAAAAGCATGTAAGAATTTTGTTGAATAGTTTTCTCTGATAGCATGATAGTGTGTATTGCTTATTTGAAAACAACCAAAAAATACTTTTGTTAGTTTAAACAGGAGAAAACCCGACTAAAAGGGTATAGGTAAGGCTCCTAATTAATTTAAATATAGCACCCCGTGTTGTTTGTGTTGGTTCGATTTATAATATTTGTGGCCTAAACTTATCTTCAGTTAATTATAACAGCAGGAAGCATTAAAATTACATAATTAGCCATATGTACCTATCCACACATTTTTAAATTATAGGTATACATTGTCTTACAAATGGTTTAATTGACTTAAGTTTTGCTATGTATCCCTTTTTTTGAAAAATACTTATTGCCATTGATCTGCAACTTAAATTGCAAAAGACATACAATCTTATAGTATATGTTAATAGCATTTAAGAAGCTGACTGACCTTCTTAAACACCAAAAATAAGGCTTTTTAGATCTATATAAATATGTTTCTAAATATATGTATTTAATTTAAAATTAATAAGTAACATATATTTATACTTTATTCACATTTATTTAATGAAAAAATTTAATTTTTGCATACATTGATTGGTGTATTTTTATTTTTAGATATCAAACACTTCTGAAGAAATCCCCTAAAGACTTACGTAAAGAAAGCTACAATATCTGTTATAATAATAACTTGGAACATTTTGCTCAGTTTTCACAAGAATATGAGTTCACAAAAACTAATGAAGTGACTTTGAAACTTAAAAAACTCTACGAAGTTGATAGTAACTTACAGCTAATCAAAGAATCCATGAATACAGAATATATATCTTATAAATTTAATTGTTCATTATTTCGAGTTCAGCAGCTTTTTCGAATGTACCCTCCGTTGAAATGCCAGAGTATTTTAATCACTGCTCGGTTGTTGGATGTCTTGCATAAAGATTATCAAATGCCTGATTCTAAAGTAAGCTTTACCTTATTATTTATTTTGTTTGTAAGACCTGAATTAAACACATAAAAGTAACTATAGTCTAAATAATCTAATTTGAACACACTGTACAGCAATACTACTTGTCTTATATGAAGTTTAAGAGAGAGATTAAAATTTAGAATTCTTTAAACAAATCGAAGACAAAAAATGCATTTTGACAGGAAAATGAAATGCAAGATGAACAGGTTGAACTCTATGCTACAAGATTGCCTATTATTATTTTTGAAGTTAAAATAGAGTAATATATTTTAAGAAATATAACTATCAATAATTTAAAATGCTAGACCTAGCTAAGAAAGTATTAATATGTTTTTATTGCATATTAAAAGCTACATTCATTTTCCAATAATTGCTATAAATGCACAATAATCTGTCATTTAAATATGATTTATCAATGTGAAGGCATTCATACCCTTTTATCCCACAAAGAATATATTATAATAAATGTTTTAATTAATATATTATATTATTTAGGAGGAATATACTATTCATAAAATGTTTATTTTACAATATTATAAATAATATAATAAACAATATTAAGCACACTAACATATGTTTTTTTCTTCCTATTTTTATTTTCAGTTTCTTGTTTTCACTTTAAGAACTATACGATGAATGTTATCATGCTGAAATAAGTTATATTGATTATGAAAATATATTTATTTGCAGATTTTTCAATCCCCCAGCATCTTATCTCTACATAATGAAAGTGCAAGATCTCTATTGCAAAATATGCCCTTTATTTTGGGTGTGAAAACATTGGAAATTGTAAAAAAATTTCCTTTAATGTTGAGACAGTCTTCTGATAGAGTAAAACAAGTCGAAAACATATTAAAGAGCTACAATATTACTGATGAACATTTACTATGTTGTCCACGAATTTTAGCCTTTTCACCATCTACTGTTAAAAAAAGATTACATTACTTATGCAATTCTGAAAGTTTTTTATCCATGAAGTCTCAGAAAAAGTTTCTCTGGCTAGTTTACCATAACAAGAATGTGATACCTAGACTAGACGCCTTAAAAGCTATTGACAGGCCTTTTTCAATAAGTGTGTTCATGATGACCAATACTAACTTTGAGAAGTTCCTCAAATTTGGGAGCTGTCGACAAACACATAACAAAGACACGTTTCAATATCTTGCAAATGTTTTGAACCTCAAAGAAAACGAAGTTGTTTTGAAGCTCCAAGAATTTCCAGGCTCACAAAATGCCACAATAAAGAATTGTATACAAGTCATCGAGTACCTTTTTAGGGCAGGCGTCACTAAGAAGCAGATTTTCAATGGACTTGGTGTAATAGTTTATGATTTTGAGGTTGTCAAGTTTTATTTTGAAGACTTGCCAACTCGTTCAGCATATCAGCCCTTCTCAGATTGGACTTCACATTATAATTTAATTCAGTTGCTGATATATGCAATTGAAGTGGATTCTGGTTATAAAGGCAGCAAAGTTTATGGACCTAGAATGAAATCTGAATATGCTGAGAAGTTTGCTGCTTGTTTAAGATAGTAACTTTGCTCAAACTATTCTGTGAGAGTTAGTGATAATACTTCATATTACCAGCAAATATAACTAAAAACAAACATGATCCTATATATTTCCATAGCAAAATGGTTAATAAGGAAAAGTTTTATAGGTAGATAATTCAATACTTATTCACTTGCCTTAACTAGTAGAGTGAAAAATAATAAAAATAGCTTACTAAAGTTATGAAAACTGTCCTTGAAATGTTTTCCTTTGTTGATAGATACATAATAGGATTGTTAGCAATGTACAGTGTGAATAAATTATTTTAGTTTGTAATGATGTTTTTTTGTCTCTAAATATTCAAAACACTTTATAAATAATGAAACATTTTATTTACAAATGCAAAATTATACAAGTTAAAAAATAATAGAAATGTGTTTTATGTACACACACATCGTTACAAGAGTTCATATTTTTCTCACTTGTCAGCTGTTACAGATTTCACCATTTCCTTAAATTGGGAAAGTATCTTTGTTTCCTTTTTCAATCTTTCCTCTTTGTTAAACATTGCTAGAGCACGTTTCTCATCTGCACTGTATATTTGATTTTCCTTACGTAAACGTACAGCTTCCATACGGCGATGCCTAGAGAATAACAAAATTTGTTAAACAAGACCAAAAATATATATTGCAAACAATGCATCAATAAAAAAAAAGATTGCACAAAATGAATAACAAGGTTACCATAAACTTTAAAAGACCACTCTTAATGTCCTCTAAATCATTACAAAAGGCCATAATTTTTGCAAAAAGGTCTTAAATAGTTCAAATTTTGTTTTTGTTGTACTATTAATTAACAAAAGGGCGTTCATTAATCAGGTGATGCAAGTTTGAAGTTTTTTTTTTACCATCTGTTGAGATTTGACCTTGACCATATTTCCTTTAAATTTAAAAAAACACTTATTTGCCATAATTTACTATATGTTTTGATTCCTCTAAGGACATTGTAATAAATTACTAACACAGTCGGAATAAAATTACTTAAAAGTATATATATTTCACAGCAGCTTGTACTTATGTTAAAGCTCATAGCACATTATAACTAATACTATGCCATTTTAAAAATATAGTAATATATTTAAAAGTAAACCAACTTTATTATTTAAAAAAAAATTCCCAAATCGATCCTCTCACTCCTAGTAACTAAGATGCTTTAGTCACATTTGATTGGATAAAACACTGGACAACATTACAGTGTCCATTTATTTCTTTTACAGTCCTTGCCAACCAAATATGTATGAAGGCAGCATCGTATTACTTAGTTAAATGAAATATATAGTAACTTATCCTTAGTTGGTTCGTGTGTCAGAATACTTATGTGTGTTTCTTTTACAGAGATCCGTCTAAAAAAAATTGTCATCGATTTCGACCGATTTTATTCGAAAGGATAATGATTTTAAGGAAAACATACTCGGCTCTGTGATAACTTATGCCCCTAAATATCCAAAATAGAAGTCCCTGCCCAAATCCTGGTCTGTCAAGTGATGCTGTGGACAGAAAAAGGACACAAGAAAAGTAACAACGTTGAAGGAGTTTCTGATAACATCAAATTGGAAAACACGAACTACCAACTTGACGCAGCAATGTTTCACCAAGGTTATAGTGCATAATGCGGCTATTACATCGCCATTCGAAGACAATTTGACCATCAGTAGATTGAGATGGATGACACTAAATTGTCTGTAAAGGACAAGTGGCCACAAGGTAAAACCGCCTACCTTTTGTTCTACAAATGCGTGTAAGTTGTCATAGAGAATTTCTCACCAAACATAAAAAATGGAACTTGCATATTTTGTGATAGTTACAAAAAGAATGTAAAAATAATGTGGCTTTCAATTTTGTTTGTATCACAAATTATATTTTTGATAAATATTTGTTAATCGATTGTAATTGTTTTCTTTTGCAATTTTCTTTCTTTCCAACTTTTGCAATTAGGTAAGTTTTAGTAAAAGCTATTGTACAGCCTATTTTTAACTGGAAAACCATGCTAAAAGATAGTGAGAAAGATGGTTTTTGGTTTCCTCATGAAAAGTAGATAAAGTCCTATTAATAATCATTTGTTTTTATTTAAAAACTTTTTTTCAAATAGCTGGTCTAAGTTTTTAAAAGTTTCTTACCTGCTTCCACTCATGACATATCCAACTTCTTCAAAGGACTCTATCTGCTCTGATGTGAGCCCAATTTCTCCTCTTCTAGGTATACGCTTTCCCTCCGCCACATAAGCGGCCATAGCAGCTCCTTCACCTGGCAACAAGGCTTTTCCAAAGCTAACAAGAAAACAAAAGTATAGCTTAAAACTAGGGATGGGAAAGTTACTTTCAAAAAGTAACTCCGCTACAGTTTAGTTATCAAAAAAGTAACTGGTACAGTCACCTAATATGAAAAATAACTAGCTACTTTCTACGAAAAGAAATTGATGACAAGTACTTTTACAAATTTCAAGTTTAAGAAAATTGCAATTTAACCATCTTACCATTTTTCAAAGAGAACCAAGATTAAAGAAACATAAGTACAAACAAAACACTGCAATTTAATTAAATTAAAATTTTCTTAGTTAATTTTAAAAGGAGGATTTCAAAATTGGCATCTGACAACCTTCCTCTATTTGGAGGAGCAGCATGTGAAGTAACAGAAAAGTAACACAATTAGTCAATACTATGTTACCACTAAAAGTAACTAAGTTATAGTTACTTCCAGAAAATCTAACAGTGTTACCTAAAAAAAGTAGCTGTTACAAGTAACGCGTTACTCCAATCTCTGCCAAAAACATTTAAATATAACTACACAAGGATACATATGCCAAGGTTCATACTTAAATGTTTGAAACATGATTAAGTGTTTCTAAAACAAGTAGGTTTGTAACAGAATCTGTCACTTAACTCGCTTCCACATATTTGTGTTTAACAGGAAAAAACTATTCTATATTTAACATTTACAAGCTAAATTTGTCTAGTTTCATTTATTTTATTTCGAAAATTCAATAATTATTACTTATCGTTTGCAAAAATCAATTTATATTTAAAGAATAAATATGTCATATTCCTCGCTTTTAAATAGAATGAAAACATTTCATATCAACATACAAGGATTCCGTAGTGAAATATATTTGACGTCATTTCAAACTGATCAATGTCGCAAAAATAAATTTATTTTAATTTATTGTCTAAAAGAATTAAAGTTTCTCGAGCGATTGTTGCGAATGGCAAATGTGATTTAATTCTAATAAAAACAGGGCCTTTAGCTATTTGTAATTCAAAGTTTTAAACGCCAAAATTAACTATTTTCATTAATCTTTTTCTCAGATTTAATAATTAGACTTTATCGTTTGCTAAATTTGTTTAAAGTTCGAAGAATAATTATGTAATATTTTTAATAAATATTTTTGTCGCCACAATTTCCCATTTACATTTCTTTCGAAAATTCACTTATTTATAGTTTGTTAAATTAATTTACAGTTCAAAAAATATATAATTTGTACAATTGATGCTTTAAAAATAAAAGCGAAACTTAGCATATTTTTTTATGCCAAGTTAGAATTCTCTATGCATCTTTCTTCATACATATATATATATATAGAACCATTAAAAGAACTATATTGTGATAATACAACAATCCAAACCGAATTATATCACATAAATAACTATTTTTTCAAGTGTGTTTATTTTTATTTTAACAAAAGTTTCTCGTACGTTTAACGAAATGGCAACAGTGAAAATATTGAATAAAAATGGAATTTGCATGTTATTTCAATGTAGATTAAATTTTTAGTTATTTAAATTTTAAATAAGCTTCTAGTTTAAATTTTTTAATGAAATTTGGCATGTAGCCAAATCTGATTTTTTGCTTCAAAATGCTGTATCCCACTTGTCTGTGGGACTTGTGGATGACAACAGTGAAAATATGAATAAAAATAGAATTTGCATGTTATTTCAATGTAGATAAAAAAAATTAGTAATTTAAATTTTAAATAAACTTCTAATTTAAATTTTTCAATGAAATTTGGAATGTAGCCTAATCTGATTTTTTTGCTTTAAAATGACGTATCCCACTTGTCTGTGGGACTTGTGGTTCTTTCTGTGAAAGTGGGTGACAGACGGACTGAACGATTATAAAACCTTCCACTTTTTACGTTATAAACGTAGTGTGGAAGCTAAAAGCAAACTAGTTACAGCTATATTGTTATAATCTAGATAGACTGTCTCTATTTCAGAATATAGGTTACATGCATACATAAAAGGTTTAAAATTAAAGAGGAACATTTAATTTAAATTAAAATAATTTGAGAAAATTGGAATCAGCCTTGAGCTGAGATGCAAAATTATGTACTCAGTACAATTTAGGTGCAGATGAGAAAAATTGAGGGCTTTTTAGGTCTTGAGGGCTTTTTAGGAGTCCCCAAAAAAGTTTTGGGATACATGTGCTTTGAAAGACAAATCACAATTCTGATAAATACATACTTTAACTCTAAAAATATAAAATACTTTTAACAACACATCAAATTTTAAAAAATGAGCGCTTTAAATTATTCACTAATAAAATATATAAAACAAATTCAATTAAATTAGGATTAAGAAAGTAACTTCTGACATGATGCTTAGGCAGGTGTAAAAACAGATATTTTACTTACTCTTTTGTAGATAGTTGTACTGTTGTTTTTGGTAGTGGTCCAATGACAGTTTCTTCAACTTCTTCTTGTTCTGGAAGAGACATTTTATTTTTTAGCTTTTTTTAATAGAATCAGAAAATTAATGGTGCATGACAGCAGATTTCCAAACCAAAGTGCCTCTTTGTTAATCCAATGAAAAAAAATTCTAAGCTATATTTCTCCGGCTGCATTGAATATTTTTTACAAACTATTTTTTTGTATGATAAATGTATATGACTTACAGGGCTCAATTAATCAACTTTTTGAAATTGGTTCTAATATAGTTGTAAAATTATTTAAAATTAAGAAAATATTCAAACTGAATTAAAAAAAAATGGGATTATAGAGCACTGTAAATCAGCTACATTTATCATATAAAAAAACGGTTATGAAAATATTCAATACAGCCGCATAAATTTGACATAGATAATATTTTTTTCCATTGGATTAATAAAGAGGTACTTTGGTTTAGAGACCTGCAGTCATTCTGTCTCATTCGCCATTAATGGAAATAACAGGAAGCCACTCTATGCCAAGACTTTAATTAATTTTAAAATTCTTCAGTTCGCTTTTATTAAGGATTCCCTACTATGGTTTATTAAATTAGGTTGAAACAAAGTATTCAGAATGGGTGAACAAGAAATTTGCATACAATAAAAACATGGGTAAATTTCAAATGCTTTAAAATGAAAACCAATAGGAACCAATTATTTTAAAAATATGAAGGACCGAGTTTTTGTATGATTTGTAAACTGACCATGGGTTAGTGTTGATAATTCTAGATTATTTTGCTATATATAATGAGATTTATTTCACTAATATATCTTTCAATATATTACTTAAAATTCCTAAATTCTGATTCATTGCTATCAAATTAAACTTAATTACACATCTCTATAAATGTGTTTAATAAAAATAAAACTTACAATTTCTGAGCTGACATGTTGTTTACAGTTTTCTATTGATCTTAAAATGTTTTTTTTAAAAATCAAACATAAGTAAAAAGTTTACTTGGAAAAAAAATTCTGAGATTATAAACAGAATTATCTACATACTTTTCTTTTCTACCCAAGTTTCTTTAGAATCTTCAGAATCTGCAGAAGAAGATGAGGAGGAGGATCTTCTGCGCTTCTTACTAGATTTTTTCACTTTTTTCTCCTTCTTTGATTTCTTCCTTTTTTCTTTCTTGGACTTCTTTTTCTTGTGTTTTCTTTTGCCTATACCAGAAATTTAAAGTCTTATTGCCAACTGAACATTTATAAAATATTGGAACATGTTAAACCTATTAAAAATTTAGTTTATATTTTCATCATTAAAAACTAATGGGGTTTTTTCATATAATGTAACCCCACCTGTTTTCATGTTTGCACTTCATGCTATTTCCTTAGTTGTTTGGATTTCACTCTCAAAATTGGTGTTTTTATTGTTTGCTGGTCTATTTTAAAGTTCTTTACGTTCAATTTGTTTTTATTCCTGCCATTTATTCAACTTTATCGGTTTTAATTTGATTGAATTTAAAGTACACAAAGCATTACCAAAACGTCAAAGTTGTTAAAAAACTTCGGTTTATATGATATTTTATCTTATGGGGAGAAATTCAGTGAAATTTTGGAACAGCAATTCAAAGTGATTCGCAAAAAGAGAAAAACTTTAGTTCTACTGAAAACAGTTAGAACATAACATTCGTTTAGCAGTAATTTAAGAAATATAATATATAGAAAGCAGTAATTTAAGAAAATATTGTATTATTCAAAACAAATGTAATTCCAGAAGGATCAAAAATGAAAACAATACTGCTGAAACTGTTACCACTCACGATGTGAATGACTTATGACTTTGGAGGGGGGCTCTGTGTGAGCCAAGGACTGCGACCAGGGATCTATTGTACCATACCCAAGAAATGAATCCCTCTCTCTTATAAGAAGAGCCCCGTTGCGGAAGCATAATTCAGCAAGGATCTGATAGGAATATCCTGGAGTTCCCAAGGCTCAAGCAAGTGGTGCCCTAGATGCTCAAATCTGCGAGCTGCAAAATTTTCGCATTCACAGAGAATTTGGGTAACCGATTTGTCCTTGTCCCTGCAGCCCCTGCAAGTGGGATCATCGAGGACCCTCATAATAGTAAGGTACCTTTTAATTGTGCAGTGGCCAGTAAGTAGACCTACGGCCCTGCGAATACCATTACGGCTAAGCCCGAGAAGCTCTTTATGACGAGAGCTGGGGCAACCTGAGTTAAGTTCCATAGCTTGTCTTTGGTAAACTACGCCAATCGGTGTACTGTTGATCTCTGAAAATGGATAAAACTACTTCGATAATGTCGCTGGAAATGCCAAGGGCTGGCTCTGGACCAACAAATGAGGTACTAGAACCCGACCTAGCCAGTTCACCAGCCATTTCATTGCTTGGAATCCCTGAGTCTCACGATGTGAAACATGCCATTGATTTTATAAAACATAGGACTGTTAAAAGTTGTAATAGTTACACAATTTGAACTCACTTTTAAAATTGCTTTGGAGCTTATAAACTTTTGGGGTCTTCAAATATAATTTGGGAGAAATTAATTTTAGAAAATATTTGAAGATAAAAAAAAAACATAAAAAAAGCTTGTCAAAATGTTTATATTCTGAGTATTTTTAAAATGAAAATAATCCCACAAAAAAATCAGTCAAGTGGAAAACAAACAAAAAAATAACCCAAGCCTTAAAATAACTAATGATTTTTAAAAACTAGAAAAGTACTAATTTTTATTAGGGTATAAATAACATAAGTATTAGCAAAATTTGAAAATAATATTCAATAATTATTTTTAAAATAAATAAATTATTATTAAATAATATTTAATAATAGCCAATAATTATTTTCTCTACCATTTACAAGTATTTCCTAATATTTATCCTTTTCTTTCAGTTACCAGAAGAAAATTTTAGACAAGTAATTTTGAATACATACTACCGTTTTTCTTCTTTGAATGACCTTCTTCTTCTGACTCATTTTCATCAGAACTGTGAAAAGAACAAAAATATTAAAGGAAAGTTTTTAAAACAATTTATTTACAATGAAGGGTTTAACATTTATTTAATGTAGCATAAGAAATATCGACTCTCTACCATTTTAATACACTTTCATAAAGTTTTTGTATAGATTTCTTAATAAAAATTTAGTATTTTTAAGGTCAAAATATATCATATAAAATGTTAAAAGTTACTCATTTTAAAATTGAATTTCTGTGTTGTTGCATACATAAAACATTGAACTTCTCCAAATTTGTAAAATAAAAAGTAGTTTTAAAGATCTTGATCCAAAAATAAACAACTTTACAGCTTTTATAAATCAATTTTTGAATCTGAGGAGTTACTAAGATAAGGATTTTTTCAAAACCCTGTATATATACATCTTTCACTCAAAACTATTTATTAAAAATTTTAAAATGTAATCACTCTGAATATTCCTCAGGAGAATCATTCCAAACTCTTGAACAACCCTTCTCGCCAATCTTTTCTCGTTCCTTTTGCCTAGGAAATTAAGAAAGAAAAATACATATGAGTATTTTCAAATGTGAGAATTAAATTTAAAAACAAAATCCACTGTATTTGTTTTTATACACACAGGAAAAGTCAATAAAATCCATTTATTTTATAGAGTGTTTTTGTTTATATCAAGAAATAAATTAGGCATCAAGCATTTTTTAGTATGTCTTTACAAATTCAAATCAAACAAAACAACAAATAGTTGTTAGCAATATAGGTAAATTATTTAAATAGAAATTTACAATATGGTGTGGGACATAAAATATAAAGGGTGTAGTTGTAAAACTCACATTCTCCAAAGTTTAATAAAGATATAGGATCAGGTATGTTCATTCGAGACTTGATAATTTTTGTATTAATATTTAAAACTTGTAATAAGATTTAGTCAAGAAGACTGAGGTACAAAAATTATTAAATAATAATAGGAACAGATCATATATTTTATCAAAGTATGGACATTTGTATTTTACCAAACAGCAAAACAGCTTAAACATGGCAAATCTTTCTATTAGAGCTCCTGTTTGCATTAAACCACCATATTTTTAACAACTGTCAAAATGCTATAATTCAAAATATTAAAAAAATTTAGATAAATATGGTAAGAAAATATATAAGCATGTTAGTAACTATAAATGAATACATACCTTATTAGCATAAAATCGAAAGGGTCAGCAAAGCTATTGCTTGCTCCTTTTTGACGTTGGAAATTATTTCGGTCAGACATTGGATAACTAGTAGTCGACATTTCAAACAATAAATATTCACAGTTAATCTATTGAGGAGGATTATTATAGTATTAGTTTAGTAAAGCTCCAGTCCAACAAAAAGAGCCAATTTAGAACAGCTGATTAAAGAGACTATACTACTTCATGGTTCCTAGAACAAAAAGTATGATTAATCTCTATAAAAAAATTATGTAAATTATTTAAATGAAGGTGTTATTCAGATGGAGTTAAGACAAGAGTATATGAATACATTACAATTTATGCAATTGAAAATGAATTTGCCATTCCAATTCAGATTAGTTTCATTTCAATCTAACATTTTTTTACGTAATCGGAATAGAATTTTTATGCAAGATTATTAATGCAAGATTTTAATTTTGCTCAACTTACAGAAAGGGGTTGAAATACAAAACATAGTTAGATATTTTTGGATGCTCTAAAACTTTGATTGAAATCCTAAAACACACTGTTTCAGTTTTGCGCCAAAATTATAGTTAAATGGGTTTTAAAATTATTTTTTTCAAAATTAAAATAACATTCAAATTATTTATTTATACATCGACATCAATACGACAACAACAACAACCAAAAGTTGGGTTTACTGCTTATATATTTGTAGCCTTCAAGGAGTTTTAACACAGCTAACGTACGAAACATAACTAAAAACTGTGGTCAAGTGAGGAAATCAACACTGTCCCAGTATACTATACTCTCTTTGAGTATACTCGGGGAGACCCTTATGTAACGCGATTTTTTTTCTATTTTTAGTTTTGCCAAAAAATAACTGTTGAAGTCCAGTTGTATACCAGCTCAGGTGTGGACCTCATCACTTGACCTAAGTTTTTAGTTTTGAGGTAAAGTTGGCTGTGTTAAAGCTCCATGGAGTTTAGAAATAGACGGCCAAAATCCCTGCATCAACAGTACAACAACAAACATAACATAACAATCGAACAATCTCTCAGCCTCGTGGTTAAGCCAAAGAAAATATTATATATTTAAAATAATTAAATTAAAAAAATTATTTTATAGAAATGGTTAGAAAAAGAGGTTTGAGTGATATGGAACCAGAAGGCAGCAAAAAGCGTTCATCGAATCCTAATCCCATGACACCGTCTTCTACTAACACCAAACCGGTAAGATCTCTTATTTTTTAACTATAAGATATACATCGGTTTTCAATAATTAAGTTTTTTAAAGAAAATTTGTATTATTCGGATTCTGAATCTTTGAGATGAGGACTTAAAGAGTGACAAAGGCAATATAAATTCGGTCATTGAAAAGACCCCCTCTCTCTAACTCAGTAATATTTATTGATCAGAAGTGTGTTAAATGAAAATTTAGCCTACCCCTTTCCGCGTTGACTTCAAATTAATTGATTTTTCTGCAAATTGTATCTAAATTTTTGGCATAAATGAATGCATATTATGTCTTTTTTTGCACCAGTTTTCGGAACTGCTTTAAATTGCACAACAAAGTTGGATTTCTTCCTGTTTAGCTAAATTTTTTATAAGTGTTCGAAAGTCATTCCATTTTGCAGGTTAGCCATAAATTCATGATCATTTGAAGCTTTATAGATATTGTTAAAATATGCAGCAATGTTTGTTGAAGCATGCTACATTGCTTGTTGAAACGTGCTACAACGCTTGTTGAAATGTGCTACAATGCTTCTTCAAACATGCTGATGCCTGCTGAACAGTTGTACTGTTGGCTGAAAACAATACATCTGGTTATCCTTCTTCTATTGAGTAACAAGTTTTGACCAGGGTAGTTGTCTTTCTGTTGCAGGTAGAAAATTAGTGTCATAAGAAGGTTTACTTTCTGCGTGGATTGAAAATGTCTTTAATGGTACTTGGCTGTTACTCACTATTATTATTTTTTTTTGTCCAATTAAGGGTTCCTTAATAGTCATTAGAACCAGGTTATGAATGTACCTCTTTTTAACCGCAAGTAAACAACTTACCAAAGTTTAGAAATATCTCATAAAACCTGTTTTTTTGGTTTAAACCAGGTTTTTTCATTTTAAACCATTTATTATTTTTTTAGCATTAGATATACACTGGCTGGTTTTAACTATAAAAATACCAATAACATTTGTTATATATCTTTCGTGTGTGCTTTTCCAGGAAAGAAGTATGCTCAATGATGGATTATTATCCTTATATAAAAAAGATTCGGCAGAAAAGAAAGAAGATGCTGCTACAAATAATGAAAAATCTGAAAAGGTTTTTATATATTTAATTCAATATATGTTATATTAACTATAAGTATAACAATAGAATTCCATATGACTCGCATTATAATAAAATTTTGTTTTAAACTGTATTATAGCAGTGTGAACATGTACACTAGGACTTTTATCAAGCCATTTCTATTATAAATGTAGTTCTAGGTACATGTTTTATTATATTTATAATACAAAAGAAGCAAAGGTTTTATATGTGTGTGTTTAAGTCCTTATTTTCTTTTTGCTAGATATAGCATAAATTAAAAAATTTTTACTAATTATATTTTTAGATTAATGTAAGATTAAAAAAAAATAGGGAAAAAAGCCTAATTTAAAAAATTTGAATTGTTTTTTTTTTAGCCAAAAAGAAATGATGCTGAATGTTCAAAGACACCTGGTCGAGCTGCAAAAAAACTTAAACATGGAGGTACACTTTTACATTTTAAAAAAATTATCAAAATGATATTGAGAATAAGTATAATATTATCTAAGTTCTAAAATATATTGTTACCAAAATGTATTTTATTTGTTATTTATGTTTGCACACAGATTAAAAAAGAATACTGTGATTGACCATATAGAGATAGTAAAACCGTGCGCTATAAACTCTTATAAATGGTCCGTAATTAAATTGTAGCAGTGAAAATAATGTAGCATTAAATTTTTAATGAGTATTTTTTTTCATTTAAAAATTACAATTGTACTGTATATTTTAATTATTAATAAAAATATTTATAATTAATATTTAGTTAATCACTTAGTATGAAGACAAAATGCGAATATTAATCTCAATAATTTATTTTCAAAAACATATTAAAAACAATGATAGAGTTGAATTACGGCCATTTCTAAGCGTTTATTAAAAAAAAAATAGTTTGACATTAAAGAAAACTTTTGCTGAATCCAAATAGAATTATCCAAAAAATTATCATGGTTTAGGAGTCGCAAAAGTGCCAACATCTTAAAAAATTTCAGAAAGCTACTAGCAGTAGACCCTGATATAAGAGCTTGTAAAAAAGTGCAATTTTAAAACTGTTTTGTTCTACGCAACTCCCTGAGGTGACCTCAACATGGCAGGAGAAAGGAAACAGATTTTTACCCCTGGTGTCTCCTCTAGAAAGTGTGCGAGAGCGCATGGATTTACTACAGTAGAACCTCGATTATCTGATATATTTGAGACTGGAAGTAGGACGGATAATCGAAAGTTCCGGATAATAGGGAATTTTCAATTCAGAGGAGTACTAAAAGTCTTTGGACCTCAAAAATCTCCCAAAGTTCGAATTCTAATTTGCAATTGTAAAAAGTGAATTTTAATTTAGTTAAGTTATCCCTAAATCGAGTTCTTGAGAAAAAATAAATTGCTTAAAATTATTAATTTCTACTCTTTTTTTTCGTTTTATAGTCTCTCTTCGTTTTATAGTCTCTCTTTGTAGTCTCACGATTTTAGAAGATCCTCAAAGTTTCCCAAAAATTTAGGATTACAGAAATTCGCTTTTAATTTATAGAGCTTCCGAAGTTTTGCTATGTTATAATCCCCAACGTTTCATGATTTCTAAAACATTAGAATTTCCTAAATTTTTTATTGAGTTAAAGACGGTCGGTTAACAGAGAGTTCCGGATAAAAGAAGGATGGATAATCCAGGTTCTACTGTATCTCTATGTGATTGACCTAAGATCTGGCATTTTCCGGTTTGACCTAATGCTAAGAATACAGGGTAATTATGAACCAAATTATGTGTAAAGCGTAACAACCCAAAATGTCACGATATTTCAAATCAGTCTTTGTGTACTCAAGGAAAGTGTATTGTTTTTATGTAAAAAACTTAATTTTGATGAACTTTCCACTTAACTATTTTGTAATAAATTTTTATCTGTGGTTTATGTTTTTTTCAGTTATAACTCCAACATTCTCAACTGTAACTTTTAAGGATGTTGGTGGGATGGATGACATGATACACGTTAGTAACAATATTTTTTCCCCTTTTTTAAGCATCAAATTTAATTTTTATACCTATGTAAAAGTTATTTTTCAAAAAAGTTTTTTTATTTCGTATAAAAAAATTAAATCTGTTGTAGTTTTATCTACAATGAAATATGCATTGTTTATAAATATTTTCTGTTGATTTTAATAAAAATACAGTCAAACTCTGGTTGAATTATGATTAATAAATTTTTTTATAATTAATAAATATTAATAACAGATAAACTTTGACATCTCTTCATACTTGTCATTCTATTTGCTTCAGACTATAAAATCCTTTATAAATTGAATTTTGAAAACTAAATATTAAATTTTAAAATATTTTATTTATTAATTTTAATTTACTCATGTTTGATTTACCTTGTATACTGTTCATTTCCCCAGAAAGTTCTTCGCCTGTTTTTCCATCGCAAAGTTGGTCCAGTGTTAGGAAAGCCTCAAAGGGGCATTTTGCTCCATGGTCCCACTGGGTGTGGTAAAACACACTTTGTCCGAGCCATTGCTGGTGTAAGTTAATTATGAAGTATATTTAGTTATCAAACTATTAAATAACAGGAATTAGAAAGTTAGTTTTTAAAAAGTTAACTGTAATCGTTACCGCTGACAGTAACTAAGTTACAGTTATTTTCTAAAAAAAATATTACAGCATTTACCTAAAAAAAAGTAACATACCTCTCTAATCCCTGTTAAGTAATAATGTCAAACTATAAATTTGCTTTTAATTTTACACTTATACAGTTTTGCTTGATTTTCTATGTCTTAAGAGCTTCCCAAGGTTTCAACCTTCATCTGAGGGGTACTGTTTTACTATTTAAATTATTCCATACATGAGCTGAAATTAAACATTTAAGCTAAAAGTCTTAACTATTGAAAATCAAATTAAATTTCTTCTAACTATTAGATAATTTCATATTCAATTGTAATCTTACTTTTTTAATAGGAATTCCAAATACCTATACTAGAAGTGGCAGCTACAGAATTGGTTTCTGGAATATCTGGCGACTCTGAGAGCAAAATCCGTGACATCTTTGATGCAGCAGTTGCATGCGGACGGTGTATTTTGTTTATTGATGAAATCGATGCAATTTGTTCGAAGAGAGAGGTTACAGAAAATGGCATGATTCGGCGAATGGTTTCACAAATGATAAAATGCTTTGATGGTAGTAATTTTTATTTTTATCCATCCTAATTTTAGAGATAGATTTTTTCATTAATTCAAGAGATATGTAAATGTGTTAGTGGGGATTTAATGTTATGACTTGTTGTTCGGCAAATAATGCAGATCGTTTTTTTTTATTGTATAATTGCCTTTGCACTAATTTTTTTACCGAATTCAATAAAATCAAGTTTTCATATTGGTATTTCTTGATAGTTTACTATTTGAACTTGTTAGTTAGTTCTTATTATTAGTAGTTAGTTTAAGCAGTTCCAATTTTAACCTGGAATTATTTTATTTCAATTTAAGTCAAATTGTATTTTATCAACACTTAATTTTCCGAGTTGTCCATTTTAAGTTCTAAGGGCAGGACTAAAATTTAACGAAACATTTGAATTTCAACCTTTCCCAGTTTGTCTGTGGAGTAATTTTTTTTTCTATTTTAACTATGATTTCAGAACTTGATGCCAAAGATCCAAATGCCAATGTAGTGGTGTTTGCTGCTACTAACATGCCTGACTCAATTGACGCAACTCTACGCCGAGGAACACGCTTTTCCCACGAATTAGCATTCGGGATTCCTGATGAAGAGGCACGGCTTAAGTAAGAATTATTTATCATACTGCAAAAACATAAACAACTGCTTTTGAAACCTACAAAAAACCTTGATTTTATGCTTAAGCTTTAAAAAACTATTTTTTAATATCCAAGCTTTGCTACAAATTGGCATTTGGGATTCCTAATAAAGAGGCAAGGCTTAAGTAAGAACTATTTATTATGCTGCAAACACTGTTCCAATTGGCCTACAATATTAAACTGCTTTTGAGACCTCCAAAAACCTTATTTTATGCTTAAGCTTGAAAAAAGTATTATTTAATACCCAAGTTGTGTTTTTAATACCATTAAAGCATTTGAAAATGAATTTGTGACATTGTACTTTGGTTGATGTTATTTGAAAGGTTCTTTAAACCCAGAGATCTCTAAATTCCTGGTGGCTTCCTATACCAGGGCTTGACTGTACTGTGTGGTGCAGAAGTGTTTATGAATCTTTATTAGGATGAATTCTGATTTAAGATTAATTTGTATTTGCTGGAAATAAAGGTTTCATAGCGAACCAATTATCAGACCTGTCAAATTTCTGGATTTATCCTGGCAATATCGGATTTTAAACCCTTTTCCGGATTACCAGGATACCAATTTGCTAGATTTTTAAAGAGGGGCCCATTAAATTTTTTTTGTGGCGCAGAGCCTATTTTTGCAACGAAATGGCTAAAAATATGGCATGCATTGTAGAGTTTAATAATGAGAGTTTGAAGGTGTGAATTTTTAAGTAGTTGTACTATAAGTGTCCCTGAAATAGTTATTGAACTTTCATTCACAGAATGATTAAATAAAAGGCACTTTATTATTATAATAATTTAGTTTCATTTTTGAACTTCTTGAACCTGTTTCAGTTTTAGATGGTAATACAGCCAAACTAAGTTAGAACGACCTTGTTTACAACAACTCTTTTATGACACCATGAAATGCCCATTGACTTTTTAATGTTATACTATCGTGTTTACAACAACGATTTTTAATTTAATTCCTCGGTTTTAATGCTATAAATACGGTTATACGATATCCAAAAAGCCTTCGTAAAGAAATTTTTAAGAAATCGTTTTTACTATTTAGATTTTATATTCACCAAAAGATGCGAAAAGTCCACAAATTTGAAGTATGTTTCCCGTCTAAAAAAGAATAATATGAGTAATTAATAATATGAGTAAATAATGTGTATTTTACATGATTTACTGTTTTTACCTTGTTTCAAATGTTATACGTCATAAATAAAACTGTCTGTTGAAAGACATTATAACTTGGTTACACTGTATTATATTTTCTATTTCAGGATTTTGAAAGTTCCTTGCAAAGGCAAATCATTTGAACCAGATTTTGATTTTGAATGGCTGGCCCATAACACTCCTGGTTATGTGGGTGTAGATTTGATTAGTCTGGTTTCACATGCATCAACAATTGGCATTTATAGGCAAGTTTAATGTAATTCTTTTATTAATTTTCGCAGTAAACTCTCGATTATCCGCGGAATTGGGTGGTGCGACATCCGTGAGTAAGTAAATTCGCGGATAATCTGCAAAAATAAAGAACACATTTTTAAAAAATTGACTTTAATAATTGCTTTTATTTAAGTAATATTATTTAAGAAAAGAATGTCTGGTGGATTCAACAAACGCAACAGTTAAGAAATATGACGATTTACCAAAAATAAGTCCGCTAATTGAAGAGCTTAGTTGAAGAATGTGCTAAGTGACATTTTTGAAAAAATTGAGATTCTTGTGAATATAAACACATTACTAACTTATTTTAACAAAAACAAGTTTCCCCTTTTTCATAAACTTTAACTTTATTATGTTTTTATGGTTTGAAAGTATATATACCGTTTTCAACACATCTGAGTGCAAACTCAAAACTTCAAGCTGTTTTTCTCGTTTTCACCTTTTTGTCACTTGGCCCGTTCTTCCTCTAAGCTCTTCAAGTTTTTTAGTCTAGAAAGTTCTCATTTTTGTGATTGAAGATCTTTTAGAAGCATTTTGTTACAAAGGGAGGCATCATCCTGCTCCTATAAGTACATTCAATGAATTACAATCGCAACTAGTTTATTTTATATGTAGCGCTTTTGCCTAAATAAGAAAATTTAATAACCTTTTAAAATAAAAAAAAATGCCTTAACTGTTTTAGATGGTACAAAGAACTTCGCGATGCTGCAATTCTTAAAGAAAATGAAAGCATTGGAGAAACATCTGGAGAGGGACAAATTTGTCCTAACAAAGATTGGCCACTTGAAGATGGTTTGTAAAATTAAGAATAATTTGTTAGGTTTTATGTTTTAAATTGTAAAAGTTCATTTTTTTAAACATATTAATTTGTCAAATATTTTTAAAAACTTGCAAATTTATTGAAATAGTTATAATTTTTCTATTAATTTTTTTTAATATGTATATATCTAATATATTGTTATAAACTGCATATAAAATTATTTTTTATGTGTAGAAGTTGATTTGTTGGATTATTTATATAGTTTTGTTCATCCATATCATCAAACCCTGTTACTTTTGCATCCAAATATCTGTTGTTGTTTATTTTAGCTGATCAATGCACAAATATATTTGTGTCAAATAAAAAAATAACAGTTTTCCTATTTTTTTTTTTTTTTTTGTAATTAGTATCATACCACTTTAAATACATTATGTATATATAATTTTTCCAATTTAAATATTTTCAGAACTATTTTGGTTTAAAAGTTTAGAAGTTTCTGAAGAACTGCCTGAAACATTTTGTTTCAAATTCCAAGATTTCAAAGTAATTATAATTACAAGAAATTTTTCCTAAGTAGATGGATACATCTAATCATGTTTTAATTGTGACAGTTAAATAGTTTAGTTTAATGATGTTTATGGCCTCTCTCCCACCCACATGACGACCCTGACAGCAAAAATCCTTAAATTTTGGTATATTTTAGTTGCTTTCCTCCTTAAATACTTGCATTTGTCCCTCTTTTGTTGAATTTTATTTTGGACAGCCCAGTGAAAAATTGCCAACCACTTTTAATTTGCTCCATTACAATGGACAGCATCTGCATTGTACGGTCATCATTTACAATCTCGTATAATATCGCTTGTTGTTTTCCAACTAACTCAAAACCTGTTACTTATAGATCAAAGGTGTAAATTACAAAGTTATAGGAAATTTTAAATTCTATAACATTTGCTGTGACTATTTTTTCTTTTGTATTTGGCATAGATTTTGATTTATAATGGAAATATTTATTTAAAAAAAACACCCCAAAATTGTGTTTTTTTTACTTTAAGCCCTATGCGGCACTTGCCATTATTAATTGATTTGGTTAAAATTTTGCAGGAATTATTTTTTCATATTAATGAAACAAATTGAGAGTGTGAGCCTTTTGTGAAATCAGGAATTCCTTTCCTCCATATTAAATTATTATTATTCATTGTAGCAATTAAATTCAAGAATAAATTGTCATATTTTGAACTCATTTTATAGTTTTAACAGTATCTTTGGGGTGATTTAATTTATTTATCACATGAATTACAAAGAAATTAAATGTGCTAAATATTGTGCAGGGAACTATCTTCAAATGTCTCGTTTGATAAATAGTTTCCTAATAATGCTGAGTAAATATTTCCAAAATGTAAATTAAAAAAAAAAATAGTAATCAATGTTTCTATGGATCTGCTTGAATATGCTTAGATCTGATTGAATGTAGGAAACTTTAAACAAAATTTTTTCATTTTTTTAAAACTCATTGTCTGTACATTTGAATTGGGTTCTATATATGATGCAATAATGATGCCATGATGCAATATTCTTCAGGATGCAATGCAGGATTATGTTCCCAGTTTGAAGAGGGAAGGTTTTGCTTCTGTGCCTGATACTACCTGGGAAGATGTTGGTGCTCTGGAGGATATCAAAAAGGAACTACGCTCCGCTATATTGGTATATTTTCACAAAGATTTTTTTATAATATAGTATAACCCAGAAAATATCTTTGACTTTGCTAAAAAAAATATGAGAGGGAAGAAAACAACATAATTATTGGCGCAATTAGTTTATTGGTGAAAATTGTAATGTTTCGGCAAGAATCGAGGCTCGCCATCGTCAGCAAGGGAGAAATTTGCTGAAGATGGCGAGCCTCGATCTGGCCGAAACACATAAAATTTTCACCAAAAAACTATTTGCACCAATAATTATGTTGTTTTCTTAACTCTCATATACAGTATAACCCGTTTATAGCGTCGTTCCACGACCATGATGTTTATGACGTTAAAAACGAGTAACCTTATGGACAAAGTTGAATATTAAGTGAAGTAAATCATGTAAAATATATATGAAGAGCTTTTAGTGGAAGAATGTGCTAAGTGACATTTTTGAAAAAATTGAGATTTCTATGCCAATGAACATATTATTCCATCCTTTAAAGATAAGTTTTCATAATCTGAAAGTTAAATATATTTTTTACTGTTTGCAAATACCGTTTTTAACGGTTTACAAGCAAACAAAACACTTTCAAGCTCATTATCTCGTTTTCACCTTTTTGCCACTTAGCACTTTCTTCCACTAAGCTCCTCATATTATATTCTTATATTATTAGTTAAAGTTATAAAATGACATCTATTGATTATGAAATTTAACCCTACATGCTATTAGTAGTAGTTTAATTTCTCCTTCTCCACTTAATAATTTTAGGTGAAATTTTTTTTTTAATTTAGCGAGTTTCGGATCATTTGCAGAATAAAATTAAATTAAAATTGTGAAAACGATTTTTTAAAAATTTAAGACATTTTGGATATCATAAAAATGTTTATTATACGCAAGATATTATAACTTTAGGGTCTAGTGGTAATTAATATTGGTCTAATTATAAAGTGGCAGGGAGAAAGTTATTTACAAATGAATAATCAAACTTGTAAATTACTTATGAATGATTCATCAGAATTTTTTTTTATTGATGCAATGAAATAAAAAATTTCTTTACTTCCAACTAAAAAGCTTCAAGATGATGTATCTAAAAAGTTAGTGATATTGGAATCGCGAACCTCTATTAAAATCATCCTCCTTTAAGCTTAAGGGGAACATCAGCTAATTGAGTTGGTTGTTGTTGATAAATTTTTAATCAACAAACAGTATAGCCTGTTATTAGTCATTAAGATAGAAGCAGTAGAAAGACAAATAGTGTTTAACCTCCTTTTAATTCCTAAGATGGATAATTCCACCTAACTGTAGTGTAAGTCATAATTTAAAAAAGCTTTTTAAATTTGAAAAATAAATTAACTTTAATCAAGCACATTACATTATTTAGTTGCAATAAGTGTAGATCACCTATTCCGCTAATTTTTTTTCATTTAATATTAAAGGTTGTAGAGATATTCATTTTTGACACATGTGACTTACACTACAGAAAAAGTAATTTTGCATTAAATTAGCCAGATAAAAACATTCAATGGCTTTATAAGCTAGATACATTCCCATAATTATATTCATAATTCTGATATAGGTACCAATTTTCACCCATAAGTAGAAACGTCCCAATTTATCTTAACTTTTTGCATTAAATTAGCCAGATAAAAACATTCAATGGCTTTATAAGCTAGATACATTCCAATAATTATATTCATAATTCTGATATAGGTACCAATTTTCGCCCATAAGTAGAAACGTCCCAATTTATCTTAACTACATAAATAATTTCATCTAAGGTAGCTTCTGATTTAGTTAACTTATTTTAATTTAAACAAAAAAAAATCAATGTTTCAGGTAATTAAATAGCATTTTTACTTATGAATATAACAGAGTTTTGTAGAGAAAATTGTTGAAATTATGTAGTTATTGTAACAAATTATTCATTCTTAATGATGTTTACATTAATGTATATATTTTTATTTAGTGGCCTGTAAAATATCATAAATTATATGATGAGAATAAATTTTCAAGTACAAAAGGCATTTTACTATATGGACCCAAAGGATGTGGAAAAACCCTTCTTGCTAAAGTGAGCTTCCTTAATTCTTATAATTATTATTTATAATATTTTTCATTTGATTATATATTTAATTTAGAAAAAATACATTGTATTTGTTTCGATACATATTTGGAAGGCAACGTGTTAATTAGAAGGAACTGAAAAGCAGAGCATTGTAGATTTTTATTGTGGCTATAACAAAGAAATGAATATCTTTAAATTTTTTTTTATAACTGTGTGAAAAAAAATCCGACATTTACATTATAAATTTAATATCAGATGCATGCAAAAAGTTAGACTTTTTGAAACAGTGAAAAAAAAGTTTTAAAAAGTACACTGTTTTGAGTTATTTCACTCAAAACAGTGAAAAAAAGTACTTTTTTTCACTATTTTCATAAGATGCCAACATTTCAAGTAAAACTTTTATTTCATAACATTATTTCATATTTTTTAACAAATGATATTTGACTTTTTTCACATAATTATAAAAAACTAGGGGGCGCGCCACCTTCTCGCTATCGCTCGCCAACGCCCGGGACATTAAACGTCCCTAATATTATGCATGTTTAAGTTTAAACTTACCGATTCTATCTATGTTTTGTGCATAATATTTTTAGTTATTTTCTCTTTTTCAAGCCATTCCTGAAGAAACACTTTTTTGTTGTTTTCAGTCGGCCATTTAGACATTAGTAGTATTTTTGTTCATTTCGATTGTTGCCATTCCAGAGATAGAAATATAAGGAAATTTAGGCGCCGTATAAGAGTATTATATATATAGATAGTGTATGCAACACATGTGAAAAGTAAACTTTATAAAACACATGTCATTATTTCACTCCCTCTTTCCTCACTCGTGAAATAAAATTCACTTGTTTTAAAAAGTATTACTTTTCACACTTGCTGCATAAATAACTATTTTCAAACTACATTGTGGTTCTTTAATCTCAAATATTCCTTTGATAGCCACTTCATATAACAATGTGTGTTTTTCTATTTAGCATTTACAATATCATTTTTAAGCAAAATTGTTCTAACAATGATATAGTGAAATGTTTATGTTTTTAATTAACCTTCTTTTGATCCAGACTCAATTTAAAAGCATATGATTTTAATGCAATATTATTTACTTTATAAAATATGCAGCTTGCAAAATTTCTATGTTCATTAATAAAAATTAATTAAAAAGAAAAATGTAAAAGCATTCTAATATATTCGATTACAATTTAGTTCCACTGTTTTTCAAAATTACTAAATGCTTTTGCTTTTGTTGTTGAGTTTGATCCAGAAGCCCTTTGATAACAAATATTTAATATAAAAAAAAGTTTTTAATTTAATTACAGTAAAGGACCTTAATAACATTTTAATTTCATTAAGTCTAAAAATATTACAGGAGTATAACCATGAAATATTGTCAATGTAAATTGTATGTTAGAATTATGATTTAATAAGTATGTTGATTCAATTTCTTTTAAGTATACATGTGAAATAAACTCTGACTTATTTTTTCAGGCGGTTGCAAATGAGTGCAGTATTAATTTTCTAGCAGTTAATGGTCCTGAACTATTGAGTATGGTAAGAAAAATTTTCATTCCAGTATTGACAATAGTAACCATATTTTATTTCGTTAGTGAATTTGATTTTAGACAAACTTTTTTTCAAAAATACAACATAAAAACGAAAATATATTTTTTAAAAAGCTGAACTTCCTCATTGCACTCATTTCCTTTTCCAGTGATGGATGGATTTGAATTTGTTAGCAATATATTCAGGAAAATATTTTAATGAGCATATTCTAATTAATTGGTAGTATTTCACAGTTTTAAAAAGTTGACTTGAAAATAAATTTAATTTCTATTTATTTTTTATTAGTTATAATATTTCATGTAGACTTTTTAATCTATTTTTTGTTATCTTGTTGCGTTTTTTAGTCTAGTTACATAAGCTAAATTTTTAACTTTTTTCAGCAAAATTTTACATATTTCTAATTGTTTTTATTTGTGTAATAGTTATGTCTTGTTTTAGTATGTTGGTGAAAGTGAGAAAGCAGTAAGAAGAGTCTTCGAAAGAGCTCGAAATTCAGCACCTTGTGTTATATTCTTTGATGAATTTGATGCGCTGTGTCCACCTAGATCTAGTTCAAAAGAGGTAAAGATGAACCTCTCATTTAAGTATTGACACATAATTTTTACAGAATAACACTTAATTTTCTCGAAAAGCTTATTTATCATAAGAAACATAATATGTATAGATATCCTCCGTCCAATTACAAAAACATGAGTGTGCAAAGGGATGGAAAATGAGAAACTGTTAATCTATTTTAAAAGCTGCTGAAATGAATTTTGCCATTTGTGGTTTTGTTATTGGACCGACGATATCAAAACAAGTTCTATTGTAGTAATCAGGTATTTTAGTAATACGTTACTTGTAACAGTTACTTTTTTTTCAGGAAATGCCGTTAAATTTTTAAGGAAGTATCTGTAACTTAGTTACTTTCACCGGTAGCGAAAGTAACTAAGTTTACAATCCCTCTCCCGAAAAATTTCGTTACTTTTTCGTTGCTTCTTACACTGCTCTTCACAGATATTTTTGGCAGTTCAATTTAGTTATTTAAAATTTATT
This sequence comes from Oedothorax gibbosus, assembly GCA_019343175.1. Lineage (NCBI taxonomy): Eukaryota > Metazoa > Arthropoda > Arachnida > Araneae > Linyphiidae > Oedothorax > Oedothorax gibbosus. The sequence continues at coordinate 27,692,921 of CM033273.1, forward strand.
TATCTAACTTTTAAAACTGTTGAATTTTTATTCTTTACTTTTTTCCCCGATGGTAACTATTTCTTTAATCTTGATTCTCTTGGAATAACTGTAAAATGGTTAAATTTCGCTTATAATTTGAAATTTTTTAACAGTAACTGCAATGAATTACGTTTCGTGTTAAGTAACTGTAACAGAATTACTTTTAAAAAAGTAACTTTCCATCCCTGGGGGACGTACATAAATTACTTCACGCTCAAAGGGGGGGAGGGGTATGCGCCAACGTGACGGATCGTGACATGGAGGGAGTAGGGGTAATCGCTTGCATGACGTAACGATTCCAACATTTCTAATTTTGCAAGGAAAATCTGTTTTACTTATAAAATAAAGTTTTTGAGAAAAAAAATTTAAATCTTTTTTTATAAGAAACACTTTATTTCAGAAAGAGGATGGGGAGATTATTATATGCAACAACGTCGGCATTATTAGTCTCCTATATTTTACTTTTAAATGACCTTTTTGTAACGGTACTTCGTAACACGCGACACTATCTTGACCAATTACAGGACTGGCAGCTACCTAACCGAACACCAAAAGACCCAGAACCTAGACAAGACAGTTCCAAATTACTCCCAGACCTACTTTTTTAGAAGACATTAGCGAATGGCTAGTTAGACCTTGGACACCGGAAATGTAAATACAATGTTGGTATATTCCTATGAATAAATTATTTAACCAAAATAAATTTTACCTTTTTTTCTTTCCAAATTAATTTTTTTTTAAATATTAAAATATGCATTTTTTTCAAATTTTAGTAACAAAAGGAACTGATAAAATAAACTTTTCTATGAGGGGCGGGGTGCAACAACATGACGTAATTTAAGGGGGAGGTGTTCGATCAAGCGTGACATAGGGGGAGGGAGGGGTCAAAAAAGTCACAATTTTGCGTGATGTAATTTATGTATGTCCCCTGGTAGTAATATTATCATTATTATTGTAGAATGTTCCAGTTGAGAGAGTTGTAAACCAGCTACTGACTGAGACATGTGGCTTGCAAGATAGAAAACAGGTGTTTTTAGTTGCAGCCACTAATAGGCTAGAGAAAATCGACTCTGCCATGTTGAGGCCAGGTCGATTGGAAAAAATTTTATATGTTGGCTTACCTACACCTGAAGGCAGGGAAGCTATTTTAAACAGCCAAACAAAGGTAATGTTAGAACTTTGGTATTATTTAGTTAGATAGATTTTTTTACCTGTGATGTTTTGTATTTGGATGCCTTGTTTCATCTAACTTTCATTATGTAGCAATAAATAGTTAGAAAATATATGTGTATAAATAGTTGGTGTTTAGACATTTTGTATTCGTTTTTTAAAAATTTTAAAGATTATTTTTTTATTTTTGTGTTTTTAAATAACAAATCTGCAAATACCAGGCATGCAAGTTTTCTGTGAAAAAACGTAATTCCGCTTTTTATTACTTTCAATTTCATCGTGAGATCAATGGAATTTGTATAAAAATTTTATGGGAGGATGGTTGCTTTAGCAAACAATTTTTTGATATTTGTACAAAATTTTAAATTTCACATATTTTTCCAAAGATTTGCCAGTTTCAGAGCTATTGCCAGAGAATTTTTGGATGCTCACTAAGATTGCTAGTGTCTGGGGATTAGCAATTGCCTTAATTTTATGAGAAACGATTGACCAATCTTTGAGATATATATCTTAAAAATATCTACTATTTTTATGAATTATACAAGAACAAAATTTAAAAGAATCGTTTAGAATTTTACTTCTTAAATTTTAGTAGATTTTCAAACGGGTTCAAACATTAACTTTTAAATGTTAGTAGTATCAAGGGTATGTAAGTAGTAAATGTAATCTGAAGAAGTGTGTTGCGGTATTACTATTAATTTTTACGTCACATATAAAGTTCAGCTTTCTTTATTATGAACATCCTGATTACACATCCTGATTATTATGAACTAATTTCCTCTAAATTATCAAATTTTTCTTATATAATTGTTATGGCATATTAGCCCATTATTTAACAGATGTTTATTTTGTTTAAATTTATGACAAATTCATTTGAACTTTCTTTTTACTCAGAATAAAACTAGCCCGAAAATTGAAGAAACACTTACTTTCAACAAAATTGCTGCAGATGAAAGATGTAATAATTACAGGTAAAGTACATCTTAACGTAATTGTTGAGCATTTAATATGCTTTATTTGTTATGGTCTTTATATATTGTGTTTCTTTTATAGTGGAGCTGATCTTGCATATTTGATTCGAGAAGCTACATCTACAGCTGTAGAAGAGATGATTATGTCAGGTAGTTTTGAAGGCGAATGCATACTGAGGTGGGAGCATTTTGACAAAGCCCTCAACGTAGTGAAACCATCTTTTTCAGAACAAGTAAGGCTCTTTTTTTATTTATTGTAAGGTTTTGTTTCACAAAATGTGAAATAGATTTATAAAAAAAGTGTGAAAGTATTTGTTAAAGAAATTCTCATTTTCTAAAAGCTTCAATAAAACGTTTTCAAACTTCTAAATAAAAATATATATTCACAAAAATTTTGGGATTTATTGAGCAATAATTTTCGGTTGTTAAGTGCTAATCAAAATTTTATTGAATTCTTTTGTATGTATCTTTACGGATATTTTATATATAGTCAAACTGGTTTACTTTTATTGTGTTACATTTATTATGAAAAACTTTGTATTTTCAATTGTTGTATTTTCCCTTACTTGTATATTTTGTTTACCTTAATAATTTCTTACCACCTTGCATTGTTTATTAAAATAGATAATTTTATTTTTAGGATAGGAAATATTTTGAAAGAATGTCTTCAAAGCATATAGGAGTTTAATAAAAGGATTTATGTTTATAGTTAATTTTTCTTATTTCATTGAATTATTTACTAATGGAATGTTTTAAAGCATCTTGGGTAAGAATATTTAAATATTTTCTTATAATTTGTCAAATTTCTGACACAGCATCTCCTACTAAATAGTTCCAAGCTTTTCGTTCACACATATTCTTCCAAATGCAGTTAACAGAGTTACTTTTTAAAAGTAACTTTCCAATCCCATGTATTCGTTAACAAAAAGCAAAACACTACTCTTGTCTTACCTAAAACTAAAATTTTGTAACCACTGGAATTTTGTAAAATTGGAATGGTGTAACCAATGTGTGGAATTTAAAAGATCATGGTTCAAAATGGACAGTCACTAGTCGCAAAATGCGACAAAATCCTACAATTTTGCGACTTCAAAATTAATTTAGTTGCAGTTATTGCAACTGTTTTTCCTAAATATCACTATCAATTTTTTAATGTGGTTTCCAAAGATCTTGAGTAAAATAATCATCTCAAAATCGCAAATCAACGATCTTAAATTTGTCAAAATTCTTTATACTGTGATCCTTAAATCACAAAACTCTGGGCTTGCATAAAATTCGATACTCCAATGATCGTAAAATTTAGAAACTCCTGCAATCATTAATTGTGATTCCTAAAGTTTAGGAATTCCCTCTCTCCTGAAATTTATTGCGAAACTCCGTTGATTCTATAGGTGAGTAACTATGGCAATATTAAAGTTTGGGCATGAACTAACATTTTGTCCATAAATATTTTTCTCAAAAATGCTCCCAAAAAATGTACATTTGCTCCTAGATTTTCTAGTTAGTAGCAAAAATTGCCCCTATATTTTTGCACCCACATTATAACACTGATGTACTATTTTTATTTTTTTTTCAATTTGAATGATTTTCATATAGATCCTTAAATTTCTTTTCACAAGGCTCTAAAAGATGCCGTAATTTTGCGGTTAGCTTTGAGTGGTAAAGCCGAAAACTGTTTAGTGAATTATTAAATCGATGCATTTAAATCAGGGATATGTACAGTAATCTTCAAGGCAAATTTATCTGTAACTTGAAGCATTTATTCACAGTCAAAATAAAGAGGCACTATAAAAACACCAAAATTTTATTTCGCAAGTTCAAACAATATTCAGTACTCAAGTTTTTTCTACAGTACATCTGCTCTAATAAATGCAGGAGTAACATTCAAATATGGAGGCAGACAATGCTTAACTACATAGTACAGTACATTTGGAGGGTTGTCAACTTTGGGCAAAGTTTGTTCTGAGGCTTGGACAAAAAATTTTCTTTAAATGCTTTGAATAAAATGCATTAGTAAAAACGATGTTTTGTATAGCTTTTAGTAATAATATTAAAAATTTCAAGAAAAAAAGTTTAAGATATTGAATTATTAACTACAGATAAGATGCATGCTGCAATAAAAAAATATTAATGTAGGTAAAATATAAAAACTAAATTTTAAAGGGTTTTAGTTTGTGTGAAACTCTTGATAGAAGAGTAGTTTTTTAAAGAACTTAATTTTTTTATATAAATACTTTTGGGAGGAATGTTTATGAATGAAAATAACAGCAAGTAACAACACAAAAATACTATTTACACATTTAACTAAATTGTACTATCATAAAATAATTGTTGAAGTTGACAATCCCCTATAACAGCAAGTACTAGCGTTGAAGTTAGTAAAGCATAAATTGACAAGCAAGAACAAATTTTTTGATGAAATGATGGCAATAAATGTGTTAAGACTTTTTTTTAAAACGTACTCTGTTGCTTCGACACTTTGCATTATTACATACACATAAAGATGATAATTAAAAAATTCATTGTTTGCATTCCTTTGCAACAACAACTACAATCTTTCCTGTTTCGTTTCTCTCCACAACAAGTATATATTACATCCTCCCAATATATGCACATCCTTTGTAAACTGAAACATTTAAAAATATTCCAAAACAGAAAAAAAAAATAATATATATTTTCAACAATCACATCAAAAGCTCATCAGCTGCTATACATATAAAGGACTAGATAATTTGCTTCTATAAAATTCATTAAAATTAACTCGTTTTCTCATGAGTCGTAAAATAGAGTCAACAGATTTTTTTTGCATAGGTACAGCACATTATTTCCAGATAATTTGCATTTCTGTACCGCGCCACTATACAACATAAATACATAGTCTTTCAGAAGAAAAATATTGCTGTAACTACCCTACCATATGCAGATTGCTACATTATTTAGAATACAAATAGCTTGGGGAAGCAGGACTATAGCAATGAAAGTATTTATAATAGTGCAGCATAAAAATTTATATAATTTCATAGGTAAGTGCTTATAATAGTATAACGGACCTAAGTCATATTTCTTTTTTAGTGAATATAGGAAAATATAATATTGAAAGAACCCAATTCTGTGCTTATTATTAAATATCAATTGCTTCAAACTAATCATTTTTTATATTATGGTAAATATTATACTTAATTAAAATGCTGATACTTTCTTCAAAATTTGAAGAGTCCAGGGTAAAAAAAAACTTCATCAACAGCATATCTGTCCCTATCAGGCCTCTTTAGCGACGATAGCGAGTCAGCGCCTAAACTAGTACAGTCAAACTCGTTAACGTGAACTCGCTTAACACGAAATTTCGCTTAAGATGAACTTAAAGCATTTCCCCAGCATATAAAGCTTTGAGCTAATTCTGAGGATTTGACTTTATTTTTCTTCATAATTCGAAATTTCGAAGAACAAATGAAGCAAAACATTAAAAAAAAGCGGAAACTGAAAATTATAAAAATAAATTGTCTTCTACTTCTGAGCAAATCGCCCATGATTCATCAGTTTGAATCCCACTGCTGTTCCTTAAAAAATTTCCGAAATTTTCTATGGTATGTACCAGTCCAATTGAACTTTATTATTTGTATTACTAATTCTCTACAGTGTGTTATATTATAAAATTGGAATAGCCATTAGATGTTATTTTTTAAAATTATTCACTGGTTCATGTAAAAAAAAAAAATCCTGGCGGTTAATATGAAATTCGGTTACCACGAAATGATTCGGTGTTCCCTTCGAGTTCGCGTTAAACAGGGTTCGATTGTATAAGGAAACCGGTTTCTCACTTGTTTCTTCTCTCATAGCAACTCTGCTTCACGCAAGACACAAGTCCCGTGGCAAGAGAAGAACCAAGGGAAGGGAGAAACTGTTTTCCTGTCGCCAATGTCCGCCAAGCAGACCTGAATACAGGAAGATTCCAAGTCAATAAAGGGGTTTTCTCCCTGGACTCTTCAGTTTGTTTAGTCCAAATTCTTTCTTAATTTTGAAGTATTTAGTTATTTCAATCCTGTAAAAATTAATAAATAGAGCTTTAGTTAAATTTAAATTGAAAATTTATCTGAAACCGCTGTCTGTATTAAAACTCTTATAAATATTTGTTACAAATTATTAGGATATATTTTAGTTTTCAAATTAAAATACCAACAGTACTTACCCGAATTATGTTTAAATTTTATGTTACACTAACTAATATATAAAATTAAAATTTCTCAAGAACAAAATATTAAATGGTTTAGCTGTGAATCAGAAATTAAAATGGAGGTAAGATAAATTCTGCATATCATTATGAGTGCTTTTGGAGTTTTAGTTATGTGAATTAGTTTAAATTTAGCCCATGTTGTTCTAACATAAATTCAAACAAAATTATTCTTTCTAAAAAATTACCTTTCATATTCTAAATCGGAATACTTTTTAAATTTGTTAATCTTTTATTACCTATACGAAAAATTTATTTATTTTAGTGTGTTCCACAGAATTTTTAAAGTGGTTATTTTATTAATAAAATTTCAAAAAGATACTTCTGATGGTCCAGTAATGTTTTGATTAGAAATAGTAATGTGAAAAAAAAATCCTGTACTATAATTTTGGTTATTTTGCTTTGATTAATATTTATAGAAATTTAGTTAAATAAATTAATTAAATATTAATGGTAAAAAAACACTCATTAAAATGTCTTTTATCGAATTAAAATTACTGTTTAATGAGAAAATACACAAGTAAGGTAGTTGGGAAAAATAACTTCTATGTATGCTACTTCTAGCACAGACAGGCAAATATTAACAATAATAAAACTCAGACAACACATTTCTAGTAGAACTAAGTTTGCTATATACAAGCTTTTGGTAGAGATGGAATTTTACAAAGAAAATATGAAACTAAAAATGTACAAAGAGAATTTAATGATGTGAAATATCTAGGTTTTATGCCTACATAATTTTTTTTCCACTTTATACAAATGGGGATGACTCAATATAGAAATAACTTTGCAGCTTACTATTACATACATAAGGTTCCATTTAACATTAACAATAAATTAAAGATATTTACTGTCCAATACAATTGTAATTTTAGCTTTAAATAAATTTAACCTTTGGAAATCTTTGTTATAGAATCTAATATTCTATACAAATGATGCAAATTTTCGAATCCTAACATCAATATTGGACCCATGAGTGAAGAATTTGGAAATAATATTTTTTCTTTTTACACGATTGCAATATATGAGGTAAACAATATTAGTTTATAAGACTTAATTTTTATATTTCTAATATATCTGCATTTAATAGCTTTCCGACAATCTGCCAGGGCTTACTCTTCCCAACCCGACCCCTTAAAAAAAACGTAAAATATGCATAACTTCTTAACATTAACATTTTACACCAAAACTCTATTTCAAACAGAATACTATGTAAACAAGAGAAAGATTTCCCCTTTTAACTATGTTGGGAATAAGGGGTGCATGTGATATGAGTTACCTTATAATAATTCACCGCCTCTTCGAGGCTTTTTCTTCCAAATATCTGATTATAAAACAGACGCGTCTCGTATTCCTGTCAAAGAGTTCGAATTTTGTGGCGCTCCTCTTAATGGACAATTACAGAAGAATAGTATGAGGCGAGTGCCACAAAACGACATAGAACAGAGATATTTTTTGTGCGAAATAACCGACTTAGTTTAGTCCCACCAATGCAGATCCGAATTGGATTGAGGTTTTACTCTTCACTTGTCCTGGTCTTCTTCCATGGGCTCTTCGACCTCAACGTCTTCTTTAGCTGACTCCGGACTTCTGGAATATATAGAACATGTTTTTAATGTTTGAGTGTCAAAAAAGTATACCCAATTTTGGTGTGACCAGATTTTCAAAACCAAAAATATGGACCCTTCTCCCCTCTATTTTTTCTATAATACCCCCCTCCCCCTAATTTCAAACAATGGCATAATTAATAAGACTAGACTAATAATAAGCAAATCTGCAGTGGGCAGGTAAACTGCAGTAATCGCAACAATCAGTTGTACAATTTTGATCTGAAATAAAACAAGAAGTTCATAAAGAACTAAAAATAGCCTACTTTCCTGTTACTTAAATACTTACTGAAGTTCTAATCGGGAAAAAAACCTAGGTTCCTAACAGTAAATATCACCAACAACCGTTTCTACACTAGATTTATACACATTAGAAAAAAAAATCGAAACACAGCATCCAGCTATAATTTAAACTTCTAAAACCCAAAATCAACTATTTTCCTTAATATTCTTTCGCAAACTAACTTAATATTATTTATCTTCTGCTCGATTTATTTGTAGTTTGAAGATCAATTGAATATTTATTAATAACAAAAGTAATGAAACTACTCCAAACTGCATTAAAAAAATAAGAAATGTAAATTAAAACTAAGCATAATTGTATGCAAAAATATGGCTTGAAGCTTTCTTGGTAAAGCATTAATGAATAATCAAAGATTCAAATTGTGCTACATTTTATGACGTCATTCCAAACTGATTCATGAAAATATTATTTTGCTTCAAATATGTTGAAATAAATAAAGTTTCTCATGCCATTGTTGATTTGGCAACAGTGATTTAAATGACTCAAAATTGAATTTCAATGGGAAATTCGCCAACAGATAGTAGATTTATGTCCGTCCAGACGTACAGATAGACGGACAAAAAGTATGAAAGTTGGGTATCTGAGGTTATAGTTTTCTAACAAAAAAAGAATTTTTAAGATCCGATAGATAGAACCGATTTTGAAAGGGGGTACGGACAGACAGACGGACATCGACCGCATTTCAATACCTACATTGATTTAAATGACTCAAAAATCAAAATTGAATGTCAATGCTAATTCAATGGGAAATTCGCCGACATATAGTAGATTTATGTCCGTCCGGACGTACAGACAGACGGACAAAAAGTATGAAAGTTGGGTATCTGAGGTCATAGCTTTCTAACAAAAAAGAATTTTTAAGATCCGATGGATAGAACCGATTTTGGAAGGGGGATACGGACGGACAGACAGACGGACATCGACCGCATGTCAATACCTACTTTTTCATTTTTTTAATTCTTTCGAATTAAAAAAAGAAAAGTAGGCTAAAAAAATTCCAGTATGTTTTCTTTAGACTAATTGAGTGCTTGCAACAATGGTCCAAGTCATTATGGAAGTTACTGCAGTTTACCTGCCCACGGCAGAAATAACTAGTAGATAGCTACGATTATCCTGAGCAATCAACTTAAAAAAAAGGATTAATTATAATTTTAAGGCCATTTTAATGTTTTTAACAAACTTTTTTGTGAAATCTATTTTATTTATATTTTTCCTTTTTTTGGGACTTGACAGAAAGAGGGACTTTCTCGCCAAAACGGGAAGTCTGGTCACATTACCCAATTTGCATGAGGTATTGGGAGCCGTTTTTGTGGTCGTAAACTTAGGTATCTAAGATATTCGGTTGTGGTCGTAAAAAGTTTCTCAAATCTCACTAAAATTTAGATTTTTATGGCATCAAAATTATTTTATATTTACACATCTTTGTTGTGTCTTAATGAATTTTTTCAGTTTGAAACATTGAAATTTTCTTTCGTAGCACGTTCTTCCACTGAGCTCTTCAATTTTACTTACTGTATATGAGGAAGAGTAACCGCCATGGATAGAGATGCTAGAGCTGTGACAGTTTCTACTTCTTCCTTTTCTTTTTGCTGGGCCTCGAGAGCAGAGTAGCCTATTGTGTGGGCCCATCGCTTGATGCAAGGCCAATGAGTAGCTGCGAAAAACCAACACATTTTTAGATATTAAAAAAAGTCATTTTCATTCATATACATGACATTAGTTGGTTTGTTTTTAAAAATAAGAATGCAGATGGGATGGTATGGACCATACTATCTGCATTCCCATTTCACTAAAAAAAGTACATCGATGCCATATATTTACCAGATTTTTTCTTTAAAGTTACATATTTAAAGTTTTTTTTTCCTGCAATACGTTTCGAGAAAATTAGAAACAGGTACTAGAAATTTCGTTTATTAATAATATTATATGAAACCGTGGATTTCGGAAAAAAATGGAATAGCAAATAGATTTTAAAAAAAAGAAAAGAAAGCAAAACTTGAAATTTTGTTTTTTTTATGATATTGTATGAAATTGTATATGCATTTCAGGGGGAAAAAATTGGAATGACAAATAGACAAATTCTGATTTTTTAAAAAATGCACCTTATACCTTTTAAAAATTTTATAAAAAATACTGAAATACGATTGGCGCAGCTAGATAGTTAATGTTTTGGATTTAAATATCCTTTAGAAAAATATTTCACAATTGCGATTCTTACTTTGCACAGCTATCGTCTTCTGTAGAAGATCGACTGCTGACTGGCATGGCTTTCTCTGCATTTCTTCCTCTTTGATGGGCGTGCATTCTTCGCCCAAAAGCGCCTTTACACATTCCTGGGAACAATCACAAATGGCCGGAAGATCGTACCTAATAATAGAAAAGTTTTATAAACTTTAAATAAAATACATGTCAGTTTTATTTTAATTCATAACCTTTTAATAGTTATATTTTACTCCATCAATTGTAAAATTGAAATGAACTAAAGGAGCAATAAAAGTGTTCTTACCCTCCTTCTAAAGCTAAAACAACTTTTCCTTTTGCAAAATGCATTAACTGCTGGGTCATGTATCCGAAACCTGTAAAAGAAGAGAAGCAAAATTTTAAAATTCCATACTAGTGTAAGAGAAAACACTTAACTGGTATTTTATGCACTACTTTAATGATAGCCTTATATGACTCATGAGCTCTCCCTCCCTGGTCAAATTACCCTATTGTTGTTTCTTATTCCACTTGATCTAGATCAAGTCAAAAGACCCGTTTGCCCACAAAAAGTTTCGAACCAGCGCAAGGTTTTCAAAAAAGTTACTCTTCTCTAAATCCAAATAGGAGAGCCGATGGTCCGGAGAAGCTTGATGGGTACCCTGAAGCTTGAGGCATACAGGGTACACCTTTCCAAATTGTCCTTCTTATAGTAATTAAAAATCCCATCAATCTTAAAAAGCTCATACCTCCAAAGGGTTTCAAAACCAATCATATCCTATTTATATTTAATGTAATCTAGAAAATAACCCTATTTAAAAAATCTTTGCACTAATGTGCTATGTAATTGTAGACACCTTAAGCCTCCCTTTTCAATAACTTAAAAAACCCAGCATAGCCCATTGATATTGCTATTTCGTACAATATAGTACTTTTTTCCATTACCCCTTTCAATATTTGTGAGCACTTGCACCTATGAATCCGTATTCCTAGCGACTTTGTACGTGACAATTTTCTAGAAATTATAATTCGACTCACAGGCAGGAGAAACTCTGTATCCTCCAAGAGGAGCTGGATGACCCAGGGCCGCGTCGAATCCCGATGCTACAAGAATGACTTCAGGATCGAAATCGCGTACTATCGGCATGACAAGAGACCTAAGTAGAATAGAAATTATGATTAGTGTTTGTAGGATTAGTGTTGTATCCAAGTACGATGATTGTTTTTTTTTCAACCGCCGGTGGGCTGTATTGAAAAGACGGGTCAATATACAAAAAAGAGTTTACCAAAAGTAATGTACAATACAGATTATTAATTTACATTCTATATAATCCTTGACGATTAAGGCAATTGTCATAGCTGTAAACAAGCTTTGTACTACCCTCTTCATAAAATGTCGTCGCCAATGATTTGAAGGGAGTTATGACGATTTGTTTGAGCTCCACATCAATTTGGAAGCGCTACTCTCCTAGCCACTATGCTAATCGATAATTCACTTATGATGAACCTTCGAGTTTCCCTAAATACTTGATAAACTCGCTGAACAATGTCGTCTGTAGCGACAGACTTGCTTCCTTAGCCCCCTTCTCCATGTTCGGCCACCTTTGTTTAAATTTTCAACACCATTCACGAACAACGCCATTACTCAGAAAGGTGTCTCCATACACTCGACTCATTTTTCGATGAATTTCTGTTGAACTGTTTCCTTCTGCCTGCGAGAACTTCTCACTTGGCGACTACATTTTATGAAGAGGATATTTCAAAGCTTGTTCACATATATGACAAATCCCTTAATCGTCAAGGTGATTATGTACAGAAATAATCTGTATTGTAACTTACTTATGGTATTAAAATATTTTTTGTATATTAGCCCGTCTTTTCTTTACAGCCCATCGGAGGTTGAAAAAAACAACCCACGTATCTTTAACCATAAAAAAATCTAATTTAAAAGCTGTACCTAAAAGCAGCCATATATTCAGCATCACCCAATGGAGGATTCAAACCGCTTGACCAGGCGATGTTGATGTTGAAACCTATTCCATCATCCGCACCCACCTGAAAAAATAAGTGATGTTTTCGAATTTCGAAATGCTACTGTGAAAAGTTAATAAAATAAGGCTTTTGGGGTTTCTAATATTCAGATACTCGTTTCAAAGTCCATTTTTATTGGATCAGATTTTAAATGGATGATGTTGATACAACTGCACTTTCCAGAATAGTTACATACAGTTTAGGATATGTGTGCTTGACTATCTGTTTTGGCGAACTAACAATACATCTCATACATATAATGTTCAAAATTATAAGGCGTCACCAAAAACCTCATGTAGCTCTAGTTCGACGTTCATTCAACCAAACCAAAGCTCTTAACCATGTAATGTTTTATATTTTTTTTCTTAGAAGAACAACTAACTTTCAGAATACTTTTAATTTAATATTTTACCTCTTCGGTGGCACCAGTTCCTGGAAAGAAGTTTCCATCATCATGTCTGTGAAGGGAGATGTACAGCGTATGAGGGTCTTCATAAAATATTTGTTGAAGACCGTTACCGTGATGAACGTCCTGTTACAATGAAACCATTATAGTTTGAGCAAATTGAATTGTGATATTCATGATGTATAGTGGTTCTTTTAATATCTTACCCAGTCAAGAATGAGAATCTTTTCAAGATTTAGTTTTTCTCTGAGTTGCTTTGCTGCTATCGCAATCGAGTTGAAGAAACAGAAACCCCTGTTAACGAATTAAGAGCGTGTAAATTAAGTATTCTAGGAGTGCATATTTATTTGCAGTTAGATTTGATCTTGTGTTCCTATTATATAAATCTTTTTTTAAACTGTAAAATGCTAATAATTTTTTAAGTCTTACATTGCTTGTTGATGTTCTGCATGATGGCCTGGAGGTCGAACAACAGCAAACCCATTCTGTAAAAGAAAACGTTTGCTTTAAAAAAAAATTAAAAGTTAAAATCTTTTATAAAAATTTACCTTATATCAGTTTTTGCGTTGGGTTAGCGAAAATAAACTTATGAGGTTAAAAAAATAATGTTACACCAACTGTATTTTATTAATTATTATTGAAAGACTCGAATTATTGATGAGTGGGGAAAATAGCACATATACGCTATAGACAGTATCCGTTCTTTTGACCATTGCTTTTCTTTTTGAAACAAATTTACACGCTCCTTCAGTCGAAAGTATTTGAGTGTATATTTTTAAAAGCCTCTGATGGTCTTGTAAAAGTATATAATTTACAACAAATACTTTCGACGAAGGGAGCGTTTAAATTTGTAGCGGTAACCAAAGAACGAGTTGCTGGTTCGAGAGGGACGTAATTCAAACCATTCTTTTTTCGTAGATGTATTTTCATATTTACCTTGAAAAAAGATACCAACTCCTGCATGTGATAAGCTGCGATTCTATATGGAGGAAAAATAAGGCCACCGTTCTTTAAAAACCCGCAAATTAATAATTTACCTCCGGGCCAGTGACTAGGATGTTACACTTCTTCTAAGCACTCAACAAGAACTTTAACACATCCACATAAGTGATAATTCATGCTCACTTTGATCTCTCCCGCGGCGACTTTTAAGGCCAGTTCGACCACGCATCCCGCCGCCATCCTCGACGCGCTCGTGGTGTGCAGATCGTTCCAGATGGTGTCAGAATCCACGCCGATGCCCCCACAGCTGAGCATCACGAAATTCTTCATCGGAAGATCAGCTGCGAAGACAAAAAAAATGGGTTTCCAAGAAGCCGCGATAGCTAATTCTTGAAAAAAAATTTTTAAAAAATGACTGCTTGCAGCATATCTTTGGCTGCCCAGCAATTCAAGCTATATGCTATTCAAGATTAGCATTAAAGACCCGGAAATTTTAATTTTCTCTGAAAAAGCAGTTGAGGTCGCAAAAGCTGTCTACAACAGCTTCGGACCTATATAATTTTTGCACATGTCATCGATACGACAACAACAATTAAAAATGAGTTTGCATATTTCCTACAAAAGAACATCTTTTATGGTATTTTAGTTTTCATGTGATGTTTTCAGACTTGCCAACTGTGGTTTTAGTGAGACATTAGTTCAACTAATCAACCTGCCAATTCACCGAATTTAATTCGGTAATGACTATTTTCCGAATTCCGGGCGCCTAGAGAAAGTTTAATGCTTCCCCCTTTAAAAATTCGGCAATTGGTACATATAACACGGAAATTAGTAATAGAAAAAAATCCAATACTGCTAAGTTAAGTCCTGAGAGTTGGCAGGTTTGCGTTTACTTTTTCAACAGAATGCAACCCAAATGTCATCATTTGAAAGGTTCAATGAATGAAAGTAAACACTGACTGAAATTCAAAGTTTAAATATACCATGCCTCAATCTGACTTTTCCTTTTGTTTTTTTAGAAACAAGCATTTAAAATGATAATTTATAGTTAATTAAGAATAATTTTTCCAATCGTCTCAATTTCTCCCGTACACAGTGAAAATTTGGAGTTTAATGTACATTCCCAACTCTGTTGAAGTTCTAAAACTACATTACTACAAATTACGATCATCATTATAAATCTCCTCTAAGTGTAAGTCAAATCTAAGTGTAAATCTTTAGTTAGTTAGGTAAATAGTATGGTAAAAAAATTTAATATTAGATAAATCTTACCTAATTTACCGGGGTCAAGCTTCGGCCTGTTCAAAGGATTAGTTCCGAACAACAGGGTGTAAGCTTCACTGTTTCAAGAAAAAAAATAGCTATAATCATTTAACTTGCACCAATATATTTTAGTATTGAAGAAGAACTTAATTGAAATGTTTTTTTTAAATTATAATTGAAAATTTATAAATGCTTAACATGTTTACCTATGGCATGATTGAAGTTCTTCTAACGTGGCTTTGCGTGATCTTATTCTCTGAAAGAAATAAAATATATTCTTGATTACCATAATTTTTTTTTTAAAGTACACTTCTGATTACAAACGGAATCTGGTAATGAAGTATCAGCGATTTCAAATCGTAATCCATAAACTAACAAAAAAATGCACCAATTTACACAAAAATCATTGGTGAAATTTAGGATGATTATTTCTTATTTATCTTGTATTCAGGGCCTGATCTAAGAAAACTCTGACTATGGGAACAACAAATTTTGGGGGCACTTTTATCGATAATCTTATGTATGATTGCTCGTAATGATGTAATGATATGGTGCTAGTTAGCCGATGTATCATACTTTTTTCTACCTTTTTTTATCAAACTACCTCGATCAAACCAATCCCGTTAGGTCAATGTCAAAGCCAGCGTAATAACAAAGTGGGATGTAAAATATTTTGAATATAAATAAAATTTCGGAAACCACAGCATTTAGTATAAAATAAACTAAAATTTGGGGGCAATATACTCGGGACTAACAGGCCTCATAGAAAATCAGGCCCTGCTTGTATTTTTTATGGGCTTTCAAATCGAGGTAAGTTTCGAGGCGAGGTTGAAGTTTCTGTTGAATTTAAAAAAAACCTCTGAACCCCCCCCCCCCCAAACTACTAGAAATTAAATATCGCAAAAATATATTTCAATCACAAATCTAAAAATTTGGAAAAATAAAATGAGAAAAAACATGGTATAGTGCCTACCTCACATCTGTTGATGAGCCCCGTCTCTTGTAGCCTAGCCCAGATGCTTTGAAGTCGGCCCCCGTGCTCTGGATGGTGGCCGTTATTACCGCAGACACATTGGTGCTTCAGCATCAAACTGTCGTACACAACGCCTGAAGTACAAATTCGAGGGTGAAATACTTCATGGTATTCAAAATTTCTATATAGATCGTAGTGAGGGATTTTATTTTCGGCAGGTGATGTCTTTCCCCCCAATTTTTTTTTTTTTAAAGCCTTATATACTACTATATAGTTTTAGTTATCCGTTGTTTTAGTGTTGCTATGTATTTATTTTGGTGCTGCCATCTATTAGAAAAGTACGAAACTAAAAACTAACCCGAGTTTTCGGTCTTACTAAAATTTTTTAGAGAATAAATTCTACAAAAGAAGTACGAGCCTTTCCAAAGACATATTCGGAGGCATTTTCTAATGTTCATAACATAAAAGTCACATCAATGTGTCCAATTGAAGAAATCATATTATAAGTCTTGCAGATTAACATTAAATCACGACTTTTTAACATCTTTAACTTTATGACTTTCTTGAAATTATAATATCTAAAAGATATCATTATAACATCTTTACAACACCATCTTATATAATTCGAATAAAACGCATTATATTAGTCCACTTTTTACGACCCAATATCGATAAGACGTCGACTTCAAGGACACTCAGAAGACACACTACTTTTAGTAATCGCTACTGCCTCACTTACCAGTTGTGAATGTATGTACAACAGGAACTTGAGTTTCTTGGGGGCTTCCAATTGGACTTAGAGCCACAAGAGGACTGGACAATGTTCTGGACAGCGGTCTCATGTGGTGCCTGGTCATGTAAGAACCTGTCAAAGTATATATGAAACTAAATTATAAATTCTTTTTAAACTAGGGGTGTGTACCATTACACGACTTTTAATTACCCCTCAATAAATCAATACACACATTTAAAGATATTTATATACCTTCAATAACTTTAAAATCTAAAAGGTTCTATGGAAACTACCATTTGCGCATGCTCGATTTTCTCAAAAACTTTATTATGAAGTTAGATATGTACTGGGAACTCTTGTACCTAGTTTGAAGTCTGTAGCTTTTTTCGTTTTTTAGAAATACCTTAAAACAAAAAGTTCTATTGAAGCTGCCCCTTGCGCATGCACAATGCAATTACCTCTAAAACCTTATTATAACGTCCCATAGGTACTAGAAATTTTTATACCAAATTTGAAGTCCGTAGCTCTTTTAGTTTCAGCTATAGGTGGTTTCAGACAGACGGATCAATGTTTAAAAACCATTGTTTTAGAATCAGCACTTTCCAAATGTGTAAAAAACACAAAATCTCCACTTCGGATTTTCGACCCGTTGCAATAATAATTGAAAGTAAAAATAAAAACACCTTGATACGATTTGATATAACAACATCATATTGATATCGTAAATACATGAAATCATTTCATACGATATTGCGTCTTGTTAAAAAAAAGTATGCTTAATACAACAGTCCAAGTTCTCACCTTCCCCACTGTGCAGGGTCATTGTATGCTTAGGAACGCCCAATCGTTAGCGATTCTATATAGCAACGTCAGATTCATATCGGAAATATGTTAAAATGTTATCAGATCAATGATGATAAATGTGTCGAAATTATTTCACATTATATTGTGTGTTGCTAAGGTATACACATTGCAACAGTACAAGTTACACCTTCAGTACAACAGTACAAGTTCTCACCTTCCCCAATGTGAAGGGACATCGTGTGCTTGGCGTACTCTCTAAGTTGTAATGCCGAATCCCAGATGGCACATCAGGATGATATCGTAAATGCGTCGAAATCATTCCATACGATATTGCGTGTTGCTTAGGGTACGCTTATTACAACAGTACTAGTTCTCACCCCTTCCGCAATGTGCAAGGGCATCGTGTGCTTGGTGTACTCCCTAAGTAGGAATGCCTCTCTAGCGACTATATAGCAATGTCAGATTCATATCGGAAATATTTTAAAATGATATCGTATAAATGACGTCATCTTTGTCGACTCTATATTGTAACGTCAAATTGATAACGTAAATACGTCGAAAACATTTCATACGATGTTTCTAAAGTATGCTTATCACAACAGTATACAAGTTCTCACCTTCCCCAATATGCAGGGGCATCGTGTGCTTGCCGTACTCCCTGTGCAGCAGTGCGGCCTGCGGGTGTGTGGCGGCGACGGGCCTGCTCCCGTCCGTGAGGTCGATGACCTCCGGGTTCCCGCCTCCCGCCTCCTGGGCCATGGCCGCCTCCGTCTCCTCCTCAACGTTCTCAACTTGGTTCTTGCTGCTGGCACGGGTCAGCACTGTCTGGCGGATGTGCTGCAAAAAAAGAAGTTATGTACACTGTTAAAATATTTGTGCTTGGTTAAAAATTACAACGACCTTATGACCCAGGCCTTCTTTACAGAACATGCTGCTTCAGCTTTGCTGCACTGTTAAAAATTTGGCGCTTGTGGTTTCACTATAATAATGGTTTCCTGGAGGTGCAACGGATCTGTGGTGAAATGTTTTCGCTCTCTGGTTGCACCATTTTTCAAATTTTTGAAACAAAAATCTGAGAAATGGTTCAACCGAATACAAAAAATTTTGAAACATTTCGCTTTTGCAGATACTCGGAACCATTTTTTTTCGAAACCAAACGCCAAATTTTTATCAGTGCAGCAAAGCTGAAGCAGCATGTTCTGTGAAGAAGGCCTGGGTTGTAGGGTAGATGTACTTGAAGAAATGTGGATGATTCATCCTTTAGATTCGGTCAATTGGCTAACTGATATATTATTATCCAAGAACCAAGATTAATGCTGTTGTTATTCTATGATACAGTCGATACAGACATTATCTTCCAATATTTGGGTTGCAATTTCAATATTTTATTCGCTTCCCAACTGTATGGAATTTATTTATTTTTTACCAAATCTGAATTATTCCTAGAGCCCCCACAAATATTTTTCAAGACCTCCTAAACAAGTTGTGAAAGTCTAAACTTCATGGATATAATTTATTTCGGGCCATGGAAATTTTAGGAGCTACCTTTTCAAATTAAGACCGCTGACAGTGACTTATATGCATGCGTTTCCTTCTCTGATGATCCAGAGCACAGACTGCTATTTTGTGAAAAGTTAAGTGATGAAAGAAATTTAATCCCTTCAAAGAGACCATGCAAAACTTTCAATTCCGTGACCACCAGTTTTTTCAAAACTAGTTAATAGCACAGAATTTCTTGCCTTTTTCAAAGAGTTTTTTTTTTAATAAAACTTTCATCATTCCTAATTAATTTTGTAATTTTTGTATTTTTGTACTCTGTATTTATGTATTTCTCGCCTTTGTTCTGTGACACCGGGTAGAACTTTTATTTTTTTAATAAAAAATATATAAATCTCACCTGCTTCAAAAGATTATGCTGCTGTTGCTCGCACAGTCTTTTCTCCCGTACGTACTGTTCGTTTTGCTGAGGAGAGAGGAGGATCGTTTGAGGTTGAAGCATTGGGTGGCCCAGGGGCAAGGGAGCGGACTGGGTTCGACCAAGAGGTCTCTGAATAGTTCTAAGGATAAAAAAAGATTCTTTAACTAATAGAGTACAGTTTAAATGATATTAAATAATTGTGTACATTCATGATGGTTCAATATTGTGTAAGGATATAGTGGATCTTAATTTTAAAAAAGATGAGTGGTTAAAGGTCAAAGATCATTAATAATATTAGATTAGTAGAAATACAGTTGAACTGTTAATGCTATGAGTGATGAAAAGAATTATTTTTTAGATTTCGATTTTTACCAAAGCCTTCTCGTGGATTCGTTTTTTAATATTTTGACTTATGCAGGCGTTCCAAAATTGGCTCCTTTGCTCATTAGACTACCTACATCGTCCAAGGGCTAATTTTTTTCAAGAGCCGTTATTATAAAAATTACACTACCTTATGAAATATGAAACTAAAATGAACCCCATTTCGTTTAACCTAACTAAATTTAGCTTTGAATTGGGTCTTAGTAAGTATGTGTTCAGTCAAAACATCTCTTCATACCAAAAAGACATTAACATTCTACTCCAATAAACTCAACTAAAAAAAAATACGAAAACAGACAAAAGTAAATTTTGATGGATGTATATCTATTCACCTTCCATCAGGGCCTGATTTAGGAAAACTTATACTATAGGCGAAACAAATTTTGGGGGCCCCTTTATGGAAAATTTTGTATAGATTGCCGTAATGATGAAATGCTAGTTGGCCAATTTGTTATATTTTTGCTACCATTTTATCGACTCCTTTATAACGTTCATCGATCAAACCAACCACGTTTAGGTTAATGTCTGAGTCAAAGTCAAGCTAAAAATAAAGTGGGGTCTCAGAAAATTTTAAAATTTACTGAAATTTTGGGGGTCTACATTGTTTAGCATAATAGAAACTAAAATTAAGGGGCCCCTAAAATTTGGGGGCCCTAGACCCGGGCCTTATGGTAGATAAGGTCCTGCCTTCCATTACAAAAAATAAAATATCCATTCGAAAGCGAGAATTACCTGTGTAGTCTTGCTTGTGCGACTTGTGCATCGGTGATAGTGGTGGGATATACCCGGAACATCCCAGTAGGTGATCCGTCTGCCCCTTTAGGTGGCTGACTGTAGCCAGGGCTCGTCGGAGGGGTAAAGTCACCATCGATTACTGAAACAAATATTTAAATTTAATATGATAGTTTGAATTTCTGTAAGTTAGTTGTAAAGCGGTCTATATACGAAGAAATCAATAGGAGGATTATCTTTAAAAACCGCTTGTGGAGCATTTTTTTTGTATGGGTTGTATTAAAAGAGACTACTATATACTAAAGTGGGCAGATAAACTGCAGTATCTAAAGAAATGACTTGGACCATTCTTTTAAGCAATTAATAACTGTAACCAAAAAGAAAGATACTGAAATGACGGACTTTTTGAGAGCCAAAATGGTCCAATTCATTGTTGTGGTTACTGCAGTTCACCTACCCACGACAGTATAGGAAAATCCTTCTATGAATTCTCCAATCGATTTTTTTTGCAAAGGCACCGATTTTTTCAGTTACTTAAAAGATTTAACAAATTAGAGTATATCTTTTTTTGTTCATTTTTAGCCCCATGCTACTTTTTATTTTGCATTTAACTTGTGCTTATAAAGGCAGAGTGGGCTTATAAAGGCCCGGTTATTTACCTGGTAATGCAGGATAATATGCTAATGAATGTAAGAAGTTTGATGTGAGTGGCATTCCCAGCCGTATGGTGGTGAGGTCTCTGCTCTGCACTTCAGAACCAGCTGATGCGGCAGTTTTCCCAAGCTCCTGGATAAAAAAAAAACCAATCAGACTAAAATAAGTATAGCAAATACATTACAAAATTGAAGAGCTTAGTGGAAGAACGTGACAAAAGACCAAAAGATGAAAACGAGAAAATGAGTTATAAAGATTTTAGTTTGCATTCAGATCTGTTTAAAACGGTAATGAAAACCGTAAAAAATATACAACATTTAGAGTTTATGAAAACGGGGTAACTTGTTACCGTTGAAGAATATAGTAATATGTTCATTGACACCAAAACCGCAATCTTTTTCAAATATGTCAATTAGTACGTTCTTTCGTTAAGATTTTTAATTATACAAAATTCTTTGTGAATCGGTCTAAACTGAACATAGCGTGTTATGGTATAGCCTAAATATCATTTAGAATCAATCTGGCTTTTTTTTCTGAATTTTCAATTAATGTTTAAGTTGTTGTCTATCATTTAATAAAGTAGGAGACGCCCATAACAGTTTTTAACATCATGAGTTTTTCTTTAACACTTATTAAAAAAGTGGTTATAAATCTCGTTACAAACCTCATGTTAAAGTTTCCTAGTATCCTTGCACAACGGCTGTGTGGTAAAGTTTCCCCTTTTTTCGGATTTGGTTGAACCATTTTTCGGATTTGGCAAACCTGAAAATGTTCAATCGAATACCAAAAATATGGTTTAACACCACCATCTTGGGCATCTACTGAACCATATTTTTGGTGAAACAAAGTGCCTAATTTTTAACAGTGCACTTTATTCACAAAAGAAGTGAGTATATAAATCTCCCAGTTGACAAGCCCCGCTGTTAAAAATTTCATTCTAGGTTTTAAAAAAAAAAAATCCTAGTAGCTACAACGGCTCTGTGGTAAAAAGTTTTCCCACATTTTGGAATTAGGTTGAACCATTTTTTCGGTTTCTGTTTCCGAAATTTGAAAACTAGTTCGATTGAATTCCAAAAATATTGGTGAAACACACAGGAACCATTTTTGGTGACACCTAGCATGAAATTTTTATCATAGTTCTTTAAGTTTAGCAGAGAAAAAAAAATACAAAAAGCATGTAGTTAAGTAATTTAACGATGCTTACCCCTGTGGAGGGTGGTCTTCCTAGTGATATATTTGGTAAGGAAGGCGAGGAGTACAAGGTGAAGTCGCTGATACTGCCTTGACTGCTCATGGAATTGTACAGTGAAGTGGGACTCTCCTACAAAGAATCAGCATGAATATAACATTATTAAACAAGCATAACAATTAGCTTAAAAACTAGGGGTGTGTAATACTATTTGTCCTTCAATGATCACTCAATAAATCAATATATTTAAAGGTAATTATATGTCCTATCAGGCAATTTCAATAACTTTACAACCAAAAAGGTTATATGGCAGATACCCTTTGCGCATGCGCGAATTTCTCAAAAACCTCATTATGGCATCCGACAGTACTGGGAATTCGTGTACCAAATTTAAAATCCGTAACTCTTTTAACAAATTTAATTCTTTAATCCAAATTTGAAGTCCGTAAATAGTTCAATAAAAAGCAAATGAAATAGCATCAAATTATAGGGAATTAGTATATAAATATAATTTTTTTTGTCTTAACACGCAATTTTTTATATTCATTTACATCGTAATCCTTATACAACCTCCACTTCTTTATCAAATCGTTGCTATTACTTCTAATTAATTATGCTACCGAAGTCTTTAATGATTACTTTAATATACTTCCATGTTTTCATGGTATTAATCCATGTTTAACAAATTGAGATGACTATTGATGACTTAATCTATGTCTTACATTGTCTAAATCTCTTTTAGCGCTTAATCTTTATTTCGCGCTTGTCATTATTGTATATTTTTCAATGAAAATTTTAAGTCATTTGGATCTTTGAAAAGAAATCGTACTTACGGTATTTCATCAAGTAGTGACATTGTTATACGTGTTGAGTTTAAAGTTCGGAAATATTGGCTGACGTATACATTGCAACTGAAGCAGTGTTTAACGGCAAATGAGACAGAATGAACGCGGGTCTCTAAACCAAAGTGTCTCTGTGTTAGTCCAATGGGGAAAAATTGTTTTCCAAGCCACATTTCTCCGGCTGTATTGAATATTTTTATAAACAGTTTTTTTATATGATAAAAGTAGCTGACTAACAGGGCTCTATAATCCCACTTTTTGAAATTGGTTCTAATAATTTAAAAAAATTTCAATACATAATTTTACAACAAAGTATTAGAACCACATGGAAAAAGTAATAGTAGTATATGTGTATGAATATTCAATACAGACAGAGAAATGTGGCTTAGAAAATATTTTTTTCCATTGGATTAACACAAAGGCACGTTGGTTTAGAGACCCGTGGTCATTCAGTCTCATTCGCTCTTAAGATTATCACTAACACTACTAGATTGAAAACCGCAGGTAAAACAGTAATTACGGTTTCGCTTTAGTCGTATATAAAATATCAATTGACTTAACATTGCAACTGCGATCATCCGGCATCGTAAGTATAGCTAACATTACCAGAACCGCTGCATGTGAAATGGACCTATCGGTTATTCAAGACTTCTATCTTACCGATTGAGTTTGATATTTAACTCAGTTTAATAAATCTTAACAGGAAAGGTCACCTATCTACTTGCGTTACTTTTCCACAGACCAGTATAATCTAAATCACGAATAAATTTAAATTTTCTAGTAAAACCTACGCATCAGAAATTTATTTAAAAAAAAACTTGATTATGGCTATTATATAAATAGACGTGCGAACTTATTTTCTACTAAAACCTACGCGGTAGGAAGTAATTAAAAAAATTAATTGTGGCGATTAGATAAATAGACGAACTCATTTGTTTTCTTTCCAGGAATTCCCAGTACTTTCCTTAGTAAAAATCAATATCTATTTATATCTAACAACATTTTCCGCGAAGTGAATAAAGTAAAAGAAAAATCTTTTGACACTAATCGGCTCGTTTCCAAGCCGTGTGTTTCCAGATCAACACATTCTTCTTATTAAGTTGTTTGTAACTTGTTATAAGATTAAAAATAGTTGGTATAAATAGCCCCGAGAGGAAGCAATTCTTCCTTTTTATTTGTTTGCTTTCCACCCACACATGCCACATTAGATGTTCCACTGCGTCTATTCTTAGACGCATTTACGTAGGCGGTAGGCGAAAATTAAGACCCTGAATTTGCCAATACACCATCTTATTCGTGTAGGGGCGTCACTGGATTCTGGGAATTATATGGGGAGTTCCAAACAAAAATTGTGGTGGTTAAGAGGGATTGTTAGTCGCATTTAGAGATAATGTATTAGTTTTAAAATCGCAACTTGTGCAAAATAATTGCTTTGTCATGTTATCCTATTTTCACCAGATATGGGAATCATCATAACATCAATTTAAAACAAAATTGAAAAGAAAATAACATCCGGTTATTTAATTATATATTGATAAAGTTTTAAAATAATGTCGCCATCTGCTTAACATTTTGGGGCATTTTATAATCTCAAAAATTATAATTAAACACCTAGATAACATTTTCGTTTCAAATTTGTTTCATTTCAATGTTATGATGATACCCATACCTGGGGAAAAAGGGCTAACATGGCAAAGCAATACTTTTGCGGAAGTTGTGATTCCAAAACTAATGCGTTAGCTCTATGGGACTGACAATGCCTCTTAAGGGGGAATGAGAGAGGGTCTTCAAACCAAAGTGTCTCTGTGTTAATCCAATGGGAAAAAATAATTTTCTAAGCCACATTTCTCCGGCTGTATTGAATATTTTTTACCAAAATCTTTTTATATTATAAATGTATCTGGCTTACAGGGCCCTCTAACCTCACTTTTTGAAATTGGTTAGAATATTTTTATTTGATTTTCAATAAATTATTTTACAATAAAATATTCGAACGAATTTCAAAAAGTGGGATTGTAGAGCCATGTAAGTCATCTATTCATCATATAAAAAAAAACAGTTCGTAAAAATAATTCAATACAGCCAGAGAATGTGGCTTAGAAAATTATTTTTCTCCAATTGGATTAACACAAAGACACTTCGGTTTGGCGACCCGCTCCTATTTCACTTAAAAATGAGTTTTGACTCCTTTACTACCTCCTCTATAGAAGTATAATGATTATAGTTTTCGGTCTTGCTCACAAAAAAAGTATTAACAATTTTTAAGTACGTAATTAGTTATCAAATAATTATGATTTCCCATCAAATTCTATGTATGAAATGACGTTGGAAGTCTACTACATATTTCGCTCCTTTCATTAGATTTAAACAGAAAACTATTTTTAATGAGTTTTTATCTAGTAATGTATTTTTTTACAATGAATTGTATTCAATTTTGAGTTGAGGTTTCATAAAGCTGTGGAATCCCCTCCCTTTTACCCTAGGATTTGAAAAGGATTAAGTCATTATTCTGAATCCACTAAACTCTTTGAACATCAAAAATTTCCAATTATAATCGCCAATGGATTGTTTCTTAATTGTAGATTATTTTTTGAGTTGTGCTTTTCATTGCTGACAGAATGGCCCTAAAGTTAATAATGCTATGACTCTATTTCATTTAAGTTGTTTAAATACTACTTTGAAGAGAATGAGATGATCTCTCACTCTCATAACCATATTCAAGTGAAGAAAAAAAAGCAAAAGATCAATACAAACGAGGTTCATGTTTATTACTAGAATGGTACACAAAAATTCAAATACGAAAAGAGCTGGTCAGATAATAACGTTATTCATTTTTAAGTTTTTGAGATACCATGGAAGCAATGAAACTGAAGATAATGTTATATTCCATACTAGCTTTCTAAACCCGGTGTCGCACGGGTTAACCTTTAATAACGGTAATTTGTTTTTAATATAGCTATAATAAAATGACAGGTCTGTTCATTAGCGACTTTTGGCGATCTTTAAAATTTAACAACCGAAATGTGGTAATCATTCCACAATCAATAAATGAAATAAAATAATGATAGTCAAATAACAATCCTACAAATTAAACCCTCGTGATCGTGTTTATACTTAATTTTCACTCGCGCTAAAGTTTCTTTCAAATTGAAAATTATAAGTAGAAATCGAATTCGTGTGAATTTTTTTAACGGCTCTTCTTACTGGATTTTCATGTTTATCTACGGAAGACGTCAAGTCCTAGTTTCGGTCTATCATTCTCAGGTGGATGACGTATTTTTGAAAATAATTATAATAATTAAAAAAAACGTAATCAAATATGAATAAACTAAGTCTCTGGTGCAAACAGGGTATTACAGGGAATCTATATTAAAAACTTTGAATTTTTTCGAGCTGTATAAATAGGTCATTCACGGTCTACAGACAAACAGACAGACTCTTTCTTTTATTATTATAGATATATAACTTACCTCCTGGATTGTAGACCTTCCGTTCATCCCAGAAATGGAGTGCATTGAGGCTCCATTGGGCGGAGAGGAACCTGGAGTGGTATCACATTTGTTGTTTTCAACTACAAAACAAACAAATACAAACAATTACAAAGATTATTTATTTATAAATAATGAATGAAAATTCATCCTTCGGGTATAATATAATTTGTATGTTTGTAATGCTCTTGAACAAATACTGCCTTTGTAGAGATTGTGATCAAGCAAACCTCTATAGCTCGACCACTCATTCAAGTCAAAAAACGTCTTTATAAAAAAACACTCCTGTGAAATTTTATTGTATAATAAATAATTTTGAAACATATTTTAAAATAAACGATTTAACCTAAACAACTAAATTCTTTATTATACCAGCCCAACAAAAGCATAACTTCCATTTGTTCGACCACTCCTTTGAGTCGAAAAACCTCTTTATCAATAAAAAAAAACATACAAAATAGTTATTGTATAATCGATAATTATAACATATGTTTAAAAATAAACAGTTAAAGATAAACAACTAAAACCTTTATTATTCCGGCTTATCGAAAGAAACAACTTTTATTTGTTCGACCACTCTTTTAAGTTGAAAAAGCCCTTTATAAAAGAAAACCTTACAAAATACTTGCTGTATAATAGAGAAATATATAAATTATATTATATTTAATTATTATATTTTAAAATAAACGAAGATTAACAACTCAAATCTTTATTATACCAGCCCATCAAAAGCAGAACCTCTAATAGTTCGACTAAAGCCCTGTCTTTATCAAAAAAAAACTTCAAAATATTTATTGTATAATGGATAATAATAAAATATATTTAAAAAATAAACTGTTAAATAAACAACTAGAATCTATATTATACCAGTCCATCACAATTCTTTCACTCTTCTCTTTTATTTAAGCTTCATTAATGTGTTTCACAAAATAACACAATCCTATCAAACACACAGTATTATATTACGACTTTAACGTGATCGGTATGTTAAGAATTAACTTTGAAAACTGAGTATGTGTTTCTAAATCTGCTTTTTTTATCGATCGAATAAAAGGGTGGGAAATTTTCTTTTTCAGACCATCCCACTTTCGTGAGGTGCAATTTTTCTTTCACACCCCTTGTAATAAAGCAGACGATAGAATACGCGGAATCTAATTGATTCCCCCCCCCCTTTTTTTAGGAAGATCTCGAACTATTAAACATTCAGTATTCATGTTATTTCAAAGGAAGAGTTTCTTTTGTTTTTTGTTTTTTATCCTAATTAATTGTTCTATAGTCTGTCCACATAAACACAACCGAAAGAATACTTTAGAACTTACTTTAGATTACAGAATACTTACTGTATTACTTTTAAACACAAAGCAATCTTCTGAAACTCGGAACATAATAAGATAAGTTAATTTTGTCCCACTTAACGGTTACAGTACAAAAAGAAACAATGTAAATAATAGCATTATTCATATCTCATTGCTAGGTTTTCTGATGAAAAATTAGGAGTGGGTAACACTAAACAACTTTCATTTACCACTCAATAAACCAAAACATTTAAAGGTAATCTAATAATTATCATCTTATATACCCTATAAGATAATTTCAATAGCTTCACACGTAAAAAGTTCTACCACTCTTAAAACAAACGAGCGGTTTTAACTCAGTCTGAGTTAATTTCCACTCCTTTCCGTGCCGAAAATGCACTTCCCCTATAGGAGTGGATTTCACTCTTTTTGCGGAGTGGGTAAAAGAAATAAAAGAAAACAATCTACGTCCTACATTCTTAAAACGAGCGGTTTTAACTCAGTCCGAATTAATTTCCACTCCTTTCCGGTGCCGAAAATACACTTCCCCTATAGGAGTGGATTTCACTCTTTTGTTTTAAGAGTGTAGGAACTCGTGTAACAAATTAAAAACCGTAGTTTGTTTTTAGTTCGAGCGGTAGAGTGGTTTCAGACAGACAGACGGACCAATGACTAAACTTTCCACCCATTTTTTAAAGAATCAGCACTCTCCGAAACGTGTAGAAAACACAAAGTCTTTATTTCGTATTTTATTACCTTATAAATTATACTGTGTAATTGGAAGTAAAAAGCTCCACAAGTAAGTAAATACGAAACATAAAAGAATTTCAGTACAAAGCGGAAGCCATCGTTTTAGTCGGGGGTTCTCTTGCATTGTGACAGATTAAAGTATACCTTTTATATTTTTGTTACATTCGGTAAATTCGAATTTGTACTTCCAACTGTCTTCGAATAATTTAAAAACAAATCAAAGCATATGACGTTCTACTTAATTTAAAAATAAATTACCTATTTACCTTAGATTTTGATGCTCTTGAAAATTAATTGAGTAAATTTGGGCTTCATGGGCCGTTTCAGTTGGCAAAATTGTAACGGTGTTTTTTAAACAAGACAATTTGAATCAGTTAGTATGAGGAAATGTGAAAATTTGGGCTGCATGGACCGATTTGGTAGGCAAAATTATAACGTTGTTTTTCAAACAAGACAATTTGAGTGAGTGTGAGAAAATGAGAAAGTTTGGGCTTCATGGGCCGATTAGGTTGGTTTTTTTTTGTTACACTATTTTGTAAACACAACAATTTAATGTGCGTTTTTTTAATGTGCTTGAAATGATATTTTTTGCTAATCTTTAAATAGAGAATTGTATGATATAATAACCATTTACTTGACTTTGTGAGAAATTTGCACTTAGGGCAGAGCTACAGTTTTCATGTAACATCAATTTATTACTCTAACATTTTTTTTTTTAAAAATGGAACGTTGGATAGGAAAAAAAAGACCACCACTTAATAACTTTAATTTTCGTACACATATAACAATCCAACTAAACATAAAAGTATCTTCTCTGACTGTTCATACCTCTATGATTCACAACCTTCAACTTCCCGACATTGAATAACAGGTGAAAATGAACACTTTATTATTCCTGTTCACCGGGCATGCGCTTTCACCTTCCGTCGTTCAACCAATTAGCGACGAGACCTTGACCGACTTTCCCTCCCACCCATTGTGATTCGGACATAAAGGGGAAAAATATGGGGAATATCATTTTTTTTCTCCATGAGTGCTCCATCAGTTTGAAAGCTCAAGGCCGAAAAGGAGAAAAAGAACTCAGGAAGGGATGGAACTAATGTTGTATATTGGAATAAATTTTAATATTCCCTTCTTGGGGGAGGAGGAAGTTATAAATTAGATGTCATCTTGATTCTTGGGAGTTATTAAATTTTCATCTAGTTTACGGGGTAAACGTAGGAATGTTTTGTTAGTTATTTTTTAATTGATATACGTGTGGGAATTTTGTTAAGTGTCGCAACTTGGTCTGGTAGTTTTTCGTTGGATTTGGTTGAAAATTTAGCCGCGTGAGAGATCAAAAATATATTTTAAAAAAATTACAATAATCTTCATTATTTTAAAAAAACAGGAAAAAGCAATTTTCAATCATTTAAACGGCTCAGGAATATTTTTAACAAACTCATGTGCCAAAGGAGAAATCTATGAGTTTCATTTAAAGATTATTATTTTGTTTCATCATCAAGGCATGCAAAACTGTTTTTAAAAAAAGATTTATTTCATTCTTATTATATACTCCTCCTTCTTATTATATACTTATATCTTCTTTTATTGCTGATTATTAAACACAGATACAAATAAATAAAGGACCAAATATTTGAAATTAATATTTTTCATGCATATTTGCAAGTCCATGCTTTATAAAAAAAAACGTGCACAATGGCAATCAATAAATGACAAATTAGTAACAGAAAAGCATCACTTTTCGTCTTTCACAATTTTTTAAAACAGTTTTTAGTAATACTACTGTAATATGAAATTGTAATTTTAATTCAGCGATAAATTTTTTTGGTCGTAATTTATTTATACTATGTGTACTTTACGTTATCTATTCTATAAATTTATCGATCTAATTTTTTTTATTAACATGAACCTATAACAATTTTTATTCATTTTTGTCACGAAAATCTAAAAATTGGTTCAACCGAGTAACGAAAAAATTCTGAAACATTTCACCACACATCCGGTGTAGCTAATAGGAACCATTATTATGGGGAAAACAGTGGTAGAAGTTGAGAGAAAAACAGTAGGGGTTATTCTCTTTTCTTAAACAAGTTAATAAATATCATAATTAACAAAAATATCAATTTATATAAAGAGAAGGTTGGATCGTTGTGTTGCAAAAATAAGCTGAACTGATAGTTTGGCTAAATGAGAAAAGAACGAAAATTTTAACAAGGTTACAATTGTTTTTGTTTAAATTTGAAAACAGCTATAGTTAAACTCATAGTTTCCTTGCACAGAAGCCACGACAACGGGCGGAGCTATAAAACGCGCGGAGCAATCAGATGAAGACAAAATAAAACGGCTGAAATGTCCTCTTCATCTGATTGCTCCGCGCGTTTTATAGCTCCGCCCATGGCCGTGGCTTCTGTGCAAGGAAACTGTGAGTTTAACTATAATTAAATGAAAGAACTGTGGGCATGATTTTAGTGTTATACGAAGTGAGGGGACGTATTACCATTTTCTTGAAAAGTGGGGGAATGCGTCACTCCTCGTTTACCTACACTTTTAGGAGGAAACCAAGCACAATTTTTTAAACAGGGTATAGCTGTACACAACGCAAACGAACAGTCGACAGCGCGAAGCTGTGAAACGTGACATCCGGAAAAGGGGTGAGAGGGAGGGGGGGGGGGGAAACGTTATTCTGTTGCAATGAGGCTTTTCCAAATTGGGGGAGGCATGTTTTTTCGGGTAGCTTTTAGCTATGTTTCCTAAGCAGTGGGTTGATCGTAGGAAACCTAAGACCTACTTGCGAGGGGTGTTCTCCTTTTGAGTGCCGCTGCCTTGTCTTTTCTCCTGAGCAGAGGGCTGGACCTGCGATCTATGACCTTCTGCTTGAGGACCGACCGCACTTTCAGGTTGGGTTCGGAGGCTAGAAGGGGCATGCAAGAAGCACAAGGATCACACAATGGGTTAGTGGCACGCACACAAAGCAGCATTCGACTACTGTCACTATGCAGATGCTGCTAGATTTACTTTAACTCTACTTCAACACTTTCGCTTAGTAAGATGTTTGTAGGAATAGCCTATAGAATACACTGAAAGATATTTCAGAAACCTTTTTTTTGTCTTAAGAGAGAATGACCGCGGGTCTTCAAACATAGTGCCTCTGTAGATATAGTGTAGTAGTTTGTAGCTCTGTAGATGTCTCTCATAGTGTCTCCTTGTAATCCAAGGAAAAAGCATGATTTTTCTAAGTCCCATTTCTCCAGCTGTACAAACGGTTTTTTTACATGGTAAATGTAGCTAACTTGATTTACAGGGCTCCATAATTCCACTTTTTAAAAATGGTTCGCATATTTTTTTTTAATTTTCAATGAATAATTTTACAAAATATTCGAACCAATTTCAAAAAGTGGGATTATAGGGCCCTGTAAGTCA
This sequence comes from Oedothorax gibbosus, assembly GCA_019343175.1. NCBI lineage: Eukaryota > Metazoa > Arthropoda > Arachnida > Araneae > Linyphiidae > Oedothorax > Oedothorax gibbosus. The sequence goes on from CM033273.1 coordinate 27,725,245, forward strand.
GCTACAATTATCATATGAAAAAAAAACCGTTTGTAAAAATATTCAATGCAGCCAGAGAAATGTGGCGAAAAATTCGCGTTTTTTCATTGGATTAACACAGAGGCACTGGGGTTTGGAGACCCGCGATCATTCCCCCTTAACTGAAATGTTTATGAAAATATATAAGACCCCCTTTTGATGGTACGTTTCCGATCAGTTGGGAAACATTTCCTTGTTTTCAAAGTTAGAAGCTGAATGCCTCTGACACTGCGTAAATGATTCCACCCCAGCTCTCACAACAAGATGCAGAAGCTGAAAAGAAAACACCATTATGGACCGTCCGTGGCCAAGAGATTGAGGCGTCTTTGATTGAGAGATTGACTTGGGATTGAAGCTTCTCAGGAATGCGGAGAGAGGTTCTAATCCCACCTACTTCCACACTGTAAAAAAACCCTGTTGTTTTTACAGTTAAATACCATATTTTTACAGTTAAAAACTGTTCTTTAGAAAAACAGTTTATAACTGTTTTTATCTTCGTTAGTATGTCTTCACACTCATAACCCATCAAATTCACTTGCCTCTCAGAGAAATTTGAAGACGTGCAAAGAGTCACGTGATTAAAATCATCGTTCAGCATAAATACCCAATACTAGCCCTCGCGACCGAGTAATTGCTTTGTCGAAGACGGTTCAGCATTGGGCTCGCAGAGGTTCCTGGATCAAAACCGGGCCCGGTCCGGTCCATACCTCTTCCAGGAACCTCTTGCGTGCGAGCCCAATACTGAACCGTCTGCGACAAAGTAATTACTCAGTCGCGAGGGCTAGTATTGGGTATTTTACTTTAGCAGGGAGAAACTGTTAAATTAACGGGGAAAAAACTATTAAATTAACAGTTTTTCTCTGCAAAATTAACAGTTTTTCCCTGCTAAATTTACAGCTTTTCCCCTACTAAATTAACAGTTTCTCCCTGTTAAAATTACAGTTTTCCTGTAAAAAAAATTACAGTTTTAAACTGTAAAAAAACAGTTATTAATTGGCGTCAAAGTTGACAGTTTTTAACTGTAAAAACAACAGGTTTTTTTTACTGTGTAGTCATTCTACAAATCAGATACGTACTGGAAATTACTAAAAAAAACTATTGAAATGCTAAAAAAAGTTTCTGAATATCACAAAAAAAGGTTTCTGATGTACTCACAAACGTTACTGAAGATTGCATGCACCTCTCATAACTGCTTCATATATTCAGAAACGTTTCTTAGGTGGTTTTTTTTAAAAAAAAAAACAATGTAGTTCTTTGGCCAACATCATACACAGTGAAAGTAACTAAAGCGAGCTGTGATCGTTATAAGAATAAATATTGTAAATATATTAATTCAGGGAATTTTACATGAGTTTAAAGTTTGTTTTTGGTTTGATGTACCGAAAGTTTGAAGGAATTAAAGCTTGAAAATTATTTTTTTTTATAAGTCGCCATATTCAAGAAGTACAGGAAGTCTTCGAAAAAAAAAAAAAAAGAAATTGTTGATGTTTAGTCTATTTTTGAAATAAAGGCATGATTGACATAAAATGCTCACTTGTTTTCTTATATGCAGTTTTTGATAACATTCGGTTTAAAACCTAATACTTAAGATAACATGGCATTACAGCTGGATCTTTCATTTTATTTTAATTCATTTATATTAATTTCAATTATTATAGAAAAACAATTTACTATTCGTAGCAATGTAAAAAAAAATATTTTAGAAATGTCAATCTTTGTTATCAAAATTACAAAGTTACAAATTGTAACTCAGTAAATAAAAAACGTTTAAAAATTTGATATAGTAAAATTAAAAGTATTATATTAATGAAGATGGGGTGTTAATTAAAGGTGTTTAAAAGCACACCTTTTAAATATGTATTGTAGTAAAAGTATTTAAAGCAGCATTGCATAATAATAATAGTTAACATTCTAGATTATGGGTAACAACAATTTAGAATAAAATGAGAAGTATTAAAAAGATATTCATATTATTATACTTTAACTACATATTTTTAATACGTATAATCATTTAAAGATAGTAGAGATTTTTTTCTCATTTTATTCAAAACATACAGGCATAGTTATCACATTCCTTTTTATAGGCTGATCTACATGCTCAATTCAAAATGTTTTTACAAAATTTATATTAACTACTTATTATATATTATATATCAAACCATGCAAGCAAGTTATACTATGGACCAAAAGGTTAGTAAAATTTGATTATGACATGCGATTAAATGTTGGACGAATAAACTAATCTGACACAATACCCTCTATATGTATCAGTCATATGCAGTTAATTATAATTAAATGTTCAGTCGTTAAATATTTGTGTATGAATTCCAAATAATTTATGCGAAAACAGCAAATTGTCACTTAAACTCCCTTTCCTTATGTTAAGCCTGTTATAAATCTTGTTATACTTCCAATAACTAAGACATAGAATCCATTTAAATGGATATTTTGTTTTACGTTACTGTTTCGACATAATCTTTTTTAAACTTTAACAACTGAAATGGTTCGATAGAAGATGATCCGAAAATCCCTTTTTAGTCTTTGATTGCAGGTATTAGTTGTTTATTTGTATAAAAATGACGTTGCACGTGGGGTCAAGCACGACTTTGGAGGTCTAGGAATAAAAAACTTTTTTTCAGCGGTACATTTTAACTTTAAAACAAGAAGTTCATAAAGAACTAAAATAGCCTACTTTCCTGTTACTTAAATACTTACTGAAGTTCTAATCGGGAAAAAACTAGGTTCCTAAAGTAAATATCATCAACAGCCGTTTCTACACTAGATTTATACACATTAGAAAAAAAAATCGAAACACAGCACCCAGCTATAATTTAAACTTCTAAAAGCCAAAATCAACTATTTTCCTTAATATTCTTTCGCAAATTAATTAAATATTATTTATCATCTGCTCGTGATTTATTTGTAGTTCGAAGAATAATTAAATATTTATTAATAACAAAAGTAATGAAACTACTCCGAACTGCATTAAAAAATAAGAAATGTAAATTAAAACTAAGCATAATTGCATGCAAAAGTATGCCTAGCCGCTTTCTTGGTAGATAATTAATGAATAATCAAAGAATCAAATTGTGCTACATTTTATGACGTCATTCCAAACTGATTCATGAAAATATTATTTTGCTTCAAATATGTTTAAATAAATAAAGTTTCTCATGCCATTGTTGATTTGGCAACCGTGATTTAAATGACTCAAAATTGAATTTCAATGCTAATTCAATGGGAAATTCGCCGACAGATAGTAGATTTATGTCCGTCCGAACGTACAGACAGACGGACAAAAAGTATGAAAGTTGGGTATCTGAGGTCATAGCTTTCTAACAAAAAAAGAATTTTTAAGATCCGATGGATAGAACCGATTTTGGAAGGGGGGTACGGACGGACAGACAGACATACGAACAGACAGACAGATGGACATCAACCGCATTTCAATACCTACAGTGATTTAAATGACTCAAAATTGAATTTCAATGCTAATTCAATGGGAAATTCGCCGACAGATAGTAGATTTATGTCCGTCCGGACGTACAGACAGACGGACAAAAAGTATGAAAGCTGGGTATCTGAGGTCATAGCTTTCTAACAAAAAAAGAATTTTTAAGATCCGATGGATAGAACCGATTTTGGAAGGGAGGAACGGACGGACAGACGGACATCGACCGCATGTCAATACCTACTTTTTCATTTTTTTTAATTCTTTCGAATTAAAAAAAGAAAAATAGGCTAAAAAACTGACGAATTTTGTCTGCACATTCATCGCACAAAAAATTGTGTATTTATTGGGCTTAAGAAATCAAATTCAATTAAATTGATGAGCCCGTAAATAAATATTAAGCGTTAATTTTTTAAAAATATTTTTAAATATATTATATATTTGTTCGAAAAATATGCTTTTATAAAGAATATATGTGTCGAATTTTGCGGGGTCTCAGGAGTATACATAATTTACTGCATTTGACTCTTTTATAATATTTTACTACCATATCGGCATACGACATCGTACGATATCGTCTTGATGGTAACGTTATGAAAATGTCAGAATGCTTATGGTAAGATTTTGAAATGATACCATACGTTATTGTGTGCTACTAGGTAGGTACTTGAGCACTTTATTGCATAATTGTGTATACCGAAAATCTCGTTCTCAGTGTTACATCGATAAGTAAATTTGTTTACATTAGTCATTGAAGCATTTTAAACAAATAGTTCTAACGTGATAATCCAGAAAGTAAGTTTTGACTTACCAGTTTTTCTTAGTGGAAAATCGTCATCATATTTTCCAAGAACTGTTGGCCTAAAATTATGAAAAGTTATTAAAGACAACAATGTATCAGAATGAATAAATGAGTAAATAAGTGTACAAATGATATGGTATACTAAAATTCAATTATTTAAATTTGATACTTTTAATGAATTTAAAAGATAACCAATAATTATTAAATTTACAGAAGAAAATAAATTACAATAACACATTTTGTGCATTAATATTTAAACGCCATGTGTTTGTTATTTTGTTTTGTTCCATAAGGTAGGATAGGATGATTATTTTACAAACATTAATCCCATATACGAAGTAGCACCCCTTGAAGTTCTTAAGGAAATCTACCTGGTCATCAAACAAATAAATTAACCGTCAAATGAAGCTTACCAGTTCCTAAAATTGGATGGAGACTTATTCGTACTGTTAACAGCTGCTTCACGTTGTTTTTTATTCAAAACAAATTCTTGTAACCTCTGCTTTACTTCGGAAGAAGCTATGGCACCTGCAATACATAACAATACTTTTATGAAAACCTTTAATTTAAAAAATTAATTCTAAAGTATCAATCATAATTGTCATTCTATTGCTACAAATACGATTTATTAAATAGTTTTGTTGTAAATATTAGTTATATTATTAAACTAGTTTCTGTTCCTAAAATCGTTTCAATGCTTTATTATATTTCTTATTAAATGATTAAATAGATAAATATTAATTTTTCTATTTGTTGATTAAGATTGTTAATACGTATTGGTAAAAATAATAACGTAAAATACCAACGTTATCATTTGTTAGCGCAAAACTATCCTTAAACTTAACCATTGATTCATTAATTTTGATTAATGTAACTCAAATAAGGTGTATCTCCCAAAATCGGTGATTCGATAACATAAACACTGAAATTATCTGCATTCCAAAATATGGTATGAAAATTTAAGAATAGTAAGATGTTCATATCCAACTCTGAAGTACACATTATAGCAATGAGGCAAAGTAAAATTTTATTTGAGTAAAAGTAATATTTAAGTTTGAAAAAGAAAACGAACAGAATGTAATGGAAAGTTTTCCTTCTTTAAGGGTATTGTGGTATACAGATATCGATACAATTCCAATGGAGAAACTTTTACACTTATTTCTGAATAAAGTTTGCGACTGATGATCATGATTTTTTTAAATGCAAAACTACACTATTTAGTAGGTAAAATGATTGAAAAGTAACATTTGAAATGAGTAATAGGTTATAATTATATAATACTTTCGAATTTTTCATACAAAGATTTAGATTTCGGACTGCCATATGTCGGCATTTTTGAATAAAGAAAGAAACTTTTATTTAATTCTAATTAATTACTCTTCAAATGTTACTTATTAATTACTTTTACTTCTAATCAGTGTTAGTTTGCGTTTTTGAGACAAGTTTCGTGTCTTATACTTTATTCAAGAGTTAGCTTAAAAGAGTTTCCCCCACATTGGAATTTTACAGAGATAGTTCCCATAGAAGATTTTTAAACAGTCAGTTCAATCGATCTGTCAGTTTAAAGTTTTGATATTAGTTTTATACGGGATTCCATGTTTCCCCTTGGCGTTCGTTTGATTTAATTTGTTGTTGTTGTTTTTTGTGATAATAAAATTTATTATTATTATATTGATAATTACTCTGCTCGTGTTTTTCTTTCTTTTTCAGTTGTTCCAGTCTCTCCATGTCCCGCCTCTCTTTCTGCTCTTCTTCCATCTTACGCTGGTGATCGAGGTACTCCTGGAAAGAAATTTTGGAAAAAAAAATTCAGATAATTTCTAATATCCTTATTTATCATTACATTTTTTAGTTTAACTTAAATTGTCACTTATACATCATATAAACAGTTTTATTTAATTATAAAAAATAGTTTTTGTAATAATTTTGTGCATATTTTCCAGACCAACTTAGTAATGCGTCAATTTCGTGAAGTTTATTAACTAAAAAGCGTTACAAATAAATTATAAGAATAAAGATGCAGTGTTCAATGGGTCCTTCCATACCGTACATACAATACTTTAAAAAAAATTTGAATATGTGTAACACGGCTAAGAAATTCTACAGTCAAATGCACATACAGAACTCGTCTCATGGAAACAAAAGTTTTTGCGTGTGATTGGTACAAAATTTTGTGTGTGAATCTTCTTTATTCATGACACACAATTTTTTTTTTAAAGTTACAATAATATTGTGTATTTTTTATTTAAATAAAAAAGCAATAATATTTATTAGTTTGTTTAAATAAATATAGTCAACTTGGAAATAATTCTTTAGAATTATTAGAAGATTTTATCTCATTAAGGGTTTCATATACAGAGTTTTCTTTGGATAAATTGTACCTGAACTAAATGATAAAAAAACACATAAATATTCTGTGTTTATTCTTAGCTCTGATCTAATAAAACCATTTAGTTTTGTTTAAAAAAATATGTTCCCTAACTATATGTTATTCAATCTTACTTAAGCACTGTAAAAGCAACAAAGAAGAATATTAAAAGCAAAAGCAGAACATTATAAAAGCAATTTTTTTTATTTTTTTTAAAAAGCATGAAGGGTAGAAGCTTAACATTAATTTCACATATAAATTGCACAGGCCAACACAAAAATACATTTTTGGAACCTTCTTAACATTTAGGAGCTTTTTTTATGTACATCACATCTGCGAACTTTTAACTTTATCAACTGCTGTTTTATTATTAAATGCTTATAAGATTTGTAAGTATTAAGATGTTACAAAGTTTGCATTTGTATTCAAAGACATAATAATAAATATACAATATAGCAAATAGACAAAATGTATCCGTCTTCTGTGCTTTCAAATTATGTGAGTGCACTGGAAATGTTTGTTTTTTGAATGATAACGTCAACCAGAACTTCAGAAGGCTGTTTGGGCAGGGTTTTAATTTCAACCGTTTAAGTCGACGAGTAAGACACCAGAGCTGGAGTTCAACTTTACAGCGGCATCGAAAAATGGTAGGTGAATGATTGGTTTATGTGTTTAAGATATGCATCAAACCAAAAACTAATTAGGGACTGCATTAGCATTTTTTCAAAAATGTTACAAAGCTCGCTCTTCCCTATGCTCGTTAAATTCGATAAGGGCATTAATCTACTAAAAAAACTCCTCGGCGCAACAGCCCATTAGTGGGTCCAAGGCCTGCCGTGCCCATTTCAGCTTTCGTGACCTAGGGCTCTGGGGTGCTAGGCATATGTCCCGGTAAGGTGGTCAGCCTCACGCGGAACCCCCAGTGTTTAGTTCCCAAGCATGCTTGGTACCCATTTTATCGACCCACTTAAGGGATGAAAGGATGGGTCAACCTCGCCCAATCCGGGATTCGATCCCCGGAGCTGTGGAGTGGCAATGCGAAGCACTACCACTAAGCCACTGGGCCTAAGCAACAGTTTTCATTATTTTTCACAGTTTTGTCATTGGAATTTGAATACGATACAAATATATAGATAGTGGTGTTTTCTTTAAAAAAAAACCCCTTAAATACAGTTTCACTACACTAACCACTTAAATTAGAAAATGTTCGTGGTTGGCCTGTGTTGTTTTTAAAAATAAAAGATAAGACTTACTAGGCTATGGCTATGAGCTGGATAATGGGCGGTCCAATTTCTAAGAGACAAAAGGCTTGCGGCCTACACGCGAGGAAAGCAAAGGAAAGGGAGAATGAACACTAAATAGAATTCCACACACAGAAATAAAACAAAAATGTCTAATAAAAGGCATTCAGGTATCATAAGAATTGATAGAAAAGAAACAAAACGGTGAGAAAGCAATAAATAACCTAAAGCAACATAGGTAGGTGAACATAGTAAAGCCAAAGTATGTATTTTTTTAAAAAAAATGTGGGAAGTTTTTTTTTATTAAAGCTGAAAAAAGTGGGATGGCTCAGATAAAACTGAATAGCATAAAGTTAATTAGATAATGAAACCCTGCACACAAATTCATATAAATTTATATGGATTACATTTTAAGTTGGTCTTTTCAATATTTATTAAAATCTGACGTTTTTCAGATGTCATATTAACAAATATTATTAGCATAAAGTTAATTATGTAATGAAACCCTGCATACAAATTTACAGAAATTTATATAATTACATTTTAATTTGGTTCTCGATATATATTAAAATCTGACGTTTTTCAGATGTCACTAACAAATCTTAATAAATAATGTGGATTCAACCCAAGGAATTATGTTTAAAGAAAGGAAAGTTCTAATTGAAAAACTGACATTCACCAAAGTATAACTAATATATAGGATCCGGCCCGCTCATTGGCAACTTTTGATGGTTGTTAATTCAATTGCATGAAGTCGCTAATGAAGAGGCCGGACCCTATATCTTAGTTATACTTTAAATTTGCAGAATGGGACTTTTGCAGCTGCACCCTTCATATGCAATAAAAAAAATATGCACTAGACATGAAAAAGTAATGTACCTTAAAAATTGACTTTTTCAAATACAATTGTTGAATAATTTACAAATTTTTATTGTCTATATTTTAGTTACGTTCTTAAAGCAATTGCTGACGCATGTTCTTTCAGCTACAATGAACATATACGTAACTTTTTCAGGAAGAAATTAGATAAAACTAAAAGCTTTTAAAGATGATTCTCCTTGATATTGTTTTAAAAATCTGTTATTTTTTTGCTCAAGAAGCGATATAATTATTAAGCTAAAACAACTGCGAAACTAAGATCGATAGATTAAAAAAAATTATGTCCCATTGTTAGTGTGACAAGAGGGATCGCTCAAAATGTTTTGATGACACATATTTCTAAAAATACACTAATACGTTTTAACTTTGTAAAGTTTGAAACATTAATTCACACACCATTACATAGTAATAACATCAGTGACATGGAGTTTTTTCTTGTAAAAAAATACGAAAAGGTTGTTTTATTTTGATAGGTTGGCAACATGAATGGACTTAGACGTTCCTTTAGACTTTATATAATATTACAATATCCCACATATTATCATGGACTCATCATATTTTTTTGTAATTTTTATATGCCGTTGAAAAAAAATTTAATAAGCATGTTTTTAGGTCTTAGGCGGCAACATAAATGTGAAATGAAAATAAATTCTTTCTGAATTTTTCCTTCTTCTCTATTGATAATTCTATGTAGTGTGCGAAGTTTACTCACGTACGCACATTACAAATCGAGGAGGAGAAATATTCATCAAGAATTTGATTTCATCCTCCTTATTTCTGTTGCCCCTCAATTCGTGAAGCATGTCCATTAAGTTAAAAGCTTTTATTATTAACAATATCAAAATTAATACTAAGTAATCTCATGATTATACAAACGGAACAGAATAATTTTAATTTAGTATATACGTACTAGCTTAAACTTTTCTGATTGTTATAAATAAATAATAGATAGTCACTCAAACAGCTGTCTGTTTTTTTTACAACACGCGTTATTTATTTTTCCATCAGATAAAAGATATTAGATTTCAGTTCAGCTTTCCATGGAAAATACAAAGGGGCACTTGAAGCAATTCTCTTCTTAGGTTTCTAACTTTGCTATAGAAACAACAGAGCATTCTCCGTAAGTTTTCACAAGTATATCGAACAAACGACAAGTGAAAGTCAATTGTGCTTTAGTAAAATTGGGTCATATCTTTTTTATATAGAGTGGAGTATATTTTAAAATATTAATGTCTAAATAACCCTCTCATAGCTACTATCAATAAAAAAAACATTGTTTTTTGTTAACTGTCGAAGCCAAACAATAGGTGGTTCTAAGAAAAAAAACTCTTTAAACATTAATCTTATATCACCTATTTTTGTTAATAACTTGAGCTTTGAAGAAATAAACGAGTATGCTTTTGTTATTTAAGAGGCATGTAAGTTAGTAAATTTTCGTAATTTAGTTAAATATTAATTTTATCAATTAGTTAAGTAAATTGACTTATTATAAGTCTCAACGATATACGTTTTTGCTATTTCTCATTTGTACACTTTATAATAGAAAAAAATGAATGAGCGTCAATGTATTTTTTTTTAATATTGTACTGAAGGAAATATAACAAAACAATTTTAATCTTATGGTAATCGTCATACAATCGCAATTAATTTTTTTAAACTTACATTACAACATTTTAAGCCTTACATTAATTATTATCTCTACCTAAAAATAAAGCTTCAGGTAGGCTTTCAAAAATCGAATGACCTTTGAAAACGCCCTATAATATTTTTTACGAGGGAATTTCATGTAATGGATTCCCTTTCATGCACAAGATTTTCTTTGTTTAGCTCTGACTATAAGCGCACTAAAAAGATTATTTATAACTCTGAACGACATCTATAAAATGGACACGTACTCTGCATGAAAAAAAGAATTTTTCAGTTTTTCTTTTAAGCTTGCCATAAAATATACTCGAGTCGTAACGTCTGAAAATTGCTTGCCCACCTGAATGTATCACATGACGTATTCAAACAAGCGTATCTTTTTCATAAGTTATAGCGTACTTTTTAAAAAATGCTAGTTTGGTCTGTATTTATATGACTTGTTTTGTGGTTGTCGTCATTGTTGTAATGTAAGTATACCCAGTTTTGATACCGATGAATATCTGGTTAAAATTAACAACTTATAGCTCGCAGTTCCAAAAAGGTATAAAAATAATAATATAAACTTCATTTAATATACTTAGAAAGTTTGAACTGAGAGGCTATACTTGTATGTAGGCAAATTAAGAAACCTAAATTATATATTTAAATCCAGTTATCGATCCGAAAAAGAATCATATTAAATCAAAATTGAATACCGATTTATGTTGTTTAAAACTACAGTAGAACTCCAATTTTCATAACATTAATTATCAAAATTAGAGTATATGAACTAGAATTATCCGAATATTTAATTTCTGAATTGTTTTTGGTCTCAATTAATTCAGAAATTTCGAGTTTTATTTTATATCCCTTATTTTACAAAACGAAATACTATACATGTGTAGAATAACCCGTGAAAATAGAACGATGGAATAAAATTTTAAATTAATCTGCCAATCCTTATTAATATTTACACTGACACTCACTACTATTTTAACGTTAGTGAATAAAAAAAAACCAAAAAGTTTATTTTCACAGAAAATAAATTCAGAAAATGAGAGAAAATGTCACAGAAATTAAATTTGACAAATGATCCAATTTTATCCTTGACATTTAATGCTCGTCACCCTACCCTGTATTTAACTGAAATATGAAAACAAAGGTAAATGACATCGATGCCTTAAAGCAAGTCACTCGATTGCGCATTTGAACCGTATTATATTTCACATCACATTTTCCTTTATGATTAGTTCTTAGATACATGCTAGACTAGTTTCGTCTCTTATATTTAATTGATTGATTTAATCAATCAGCAACCAAATTTGGAAAAATTTATATTATGACGCGTTAAATAAAATAATATGTCTATATATTTTAAGCTTTTATTTTCAAAAACAATTTCGATGATAGGCAAAAAATGTCTGCAAAATATTTTTATTTTTTTAAAGTATAGCTTTGTGTATTCGTCCTCTTACAGCAAAAAAAATCAAAATATTTCACAATTTTGAAATGGAATTAATGCATCTAAATCATATTTTTATTTTACATAAAGGTTGAAAGAAGTATCCCTGCACATTACTGTTATTATTTATTATTATTATTATTGGTATTCTTATTCTTATTATCATTATTATTTCATGATTATTATTTTAATTATTATTTAATCTTTTATTTAACCAAGGAGAAGAATCAGTAGCTTAATTTTACTAAATTACCCTATATTCCCTTATGTTTAAAATTATAACCAGTTGCTTCATCGTTAAAAGATAGCAATTCAAACAAACTTCAAACAAACAATCTTGCCATGTCCTCACCTTGATTCGCTCCTGCAGCTGCTTCTCGTGCTGCTCGGCCAGCTGCTGCTGTTGCTGCTGGAAGTGTTGAAGGAGCAGTTGCTGCTGAATCTGTTGCTGTTGCTTCAGCTGCAGGAGCTGGTGCTGGAACTGCAGGTGCTGCTCGTGGAGGGGGGCGGCTGTTGCGGGGGGGTCAGCGGCGCCATTGTTGGTCAGGGCCGGGCTCGAGCCGAAAGACGGAGGACTCATTTCTGTTGGAGGAGATACAGATGTACCATTTTACTCATGCCAATCAGGGACTGATCTATGAAAACTAAGACCATAAGCACAGCAAATTGTAGGAGCCCTTTTACGGATTTTTTTTTGTAGGATTGCAAATTATTGTATGTCTGGTGTAACGATATTGCGTAAAAGCAACGGTAGCAAGTATTGCCTCCAGTTTTACGGAGTAAAGTTCCAGCATAAAACCGTATAACTACAAATTAGGCATAAAATATAGAAAAAAGAAGGGCAATTTACTGCTTTAATGATGATATTGCAGTTCAGTATAGAATATTGTGTTCGTAGAAAGATGGTGTCAATGTAAAAATTTAAAAATGCACAAAACTGCTGCAAAATTTGAAGAATTTTATAAATTATCATGTATCTTCTCATTAATTTTCTGTGCCAGAGGCTGAGTAATTATTGTTGATGAAAAATTACAACTGTTAATGTGAAATAAAAAATGTGTTAAACATACTTCTTTTCTATATATGTTTACTTATTTGGATAATATGTTTTTATATATGTTTACTTATTTGGATAATATGTTTCTATATATGTTTACTTATTTGGATAATATGTTTCTATATATGTTTACTTATTTGGATAATATGTTTCTATATATGTTTACTTATTTGGATAATATGTTTCTATATATGTTTACTTATTTGGATAATATGTTTCGATATATGTTTACTTATTTGGATAATATGTTTCTATATATGTTTACTTATTTAAACTAGATATTTCAATGAATAAAAGTAAATAAAGTAAACTAGGGGCACGCCCCCTTCTCGCTATCGCTCGCCAACCCAAGGAACTGCTTGCGCAGTTCCCTTTGGATAGCTTCGCGATCCAGGCTCGCTTCGCTCGCTCCACCGCTCATTGAAATATTTTAGTCTAGCCTTAAGGGTTAACCTTTTTTCGCCAAATGTGGTAACCCCGCCAAATTTGTATTATGGCAGCCATTGGCTACGAAAATCGCCACAGATAGAATTTTAAGCTAATAATTATCAAATAGTTCAGTTTTTTCTATGTATTCTGTTTGCATTAGATAATTTATTTTTCTACTTTCTTTATAAGTTAATACTGTCCATTTCTTTCATCGTTAAGGATTATTAAATCGTATTAATATATTTCAAATATTATTAATCATTAATTATAAAAAGGACTCATTTCTTAAATTATTATTTGTGCACATTGTTTTGAACTTGCAGCAAACTGTTGAGTTCGGATTTTCTTATTTTAAAATATCGCTACGATCTATGATCGCAAATGCCACGATAATTTTTAATAAGGAAATCTTTCATGTTCTCTCAGCAGACATTTTCAGTTTTGAGTAGCATTTTAAGTAATTATTTGTTGTCATTTCACAGACTTGGCAAACGCTCGGTTTTTGTCATTTTGACTTGGCGACATTTTTTGACTGGCGCCAAAGCCGGACATGGTCCTTTAGGTTAACCGCCTTTAGTATCATTTTAAAATAACATAATTACAAATTAATGCTTATAAATTAATGGTTATCATTGCAAAAATATGTCGCTGCTTGAATAAGATCCATTTGTAAATAAATTGGAAACCGAGGTAGCCGTCAACGCTTAGAAACTATGTTTAAAAACAATTTTAATTTTCCTTTTTATTAAAAATAGTGTTTGGTAGTTCAGTCGATAGATATTATAATTTAAATTTTCAAACTTTAAACGTTCCTAATATTATGCATATGCATGTTTAAATTTAAACTTACTAATTCTATCCTATAAAGTTGTTGTTTCAAACACTTTTTTGTTGTTTTCAGTCGGCCATTTTGAAATTAGTAGTATTTTTGTTCATTTCGATTGTTGCCATTCCAGAGATATAAATATAAGGAAATTTGGGCCCTTATAAGAGTATTATATATAGAGATAATATAAATAAAACTAAATTTTTTAATAATAATTTTTTTAAATAATATAGCAAATATGTGAATAATTTCGAAATTACTAAGTGATAGGTTGTAAAAATCAATAAGCGTTTTACGGTGTGTCACTAACAAAAGAACTCTTTAATTACATTGTGTCAATAATAAAAATAAAGTTCAACGGACTCACAAATCTAAAAAAGAGGTGTTTTGTAGTACATCTATAACAGTACACCTTATGTAACAGTTAAGTGTTTTTTTATTATCCCTGAATCCTGATTGGAAAGGCTAATCCATTCATTTTATCAGCGTTCGAAGTGTAAATGTTGTTGTTGGAGTATTTTTATAGAAAAAGATTAAGGAACGAAAATCGCCTTCTACGATTTAGGTTTTGATACTTGACGTAATGATAAGAGTTTTTCACCCTTGACTCGTACCATAATAGAACTTTTAAAAAATTATAACTAAAAGGTATCCACTCTAATTAAAATATAGTTGCAAATATTGTTGCAACTAAAATGTTGCTAACAGTGTACTACACTGTTAAAAAAAATCCTAATTTCTCCATAATGTGGTGAAAAGTTTCACCATGATTTTTTCAGGCTTTGGAAACAAAAACCTGAGAAATGGTTCAACTGAATACTGCAAATATGGTAAAAGATTTCACCACACAACCGTTGTAGCTACTAGAAACCATATTTTTTTGGTGAAACCAATTGCCAAATTTTTAATAGTGTAGGCCAATCAAGTTCGTAACTTTACGGAAAGAAATCTTTTCTTCTAATGACTCTACGGGAAAGTTATCTTAATGGCAGATCAATAACTTTTCTTGCGTAATGTGAAACATTACTTTTTCAAATTACGAAATATATTTTACTTTTATTAATAATGAATATCTTTCAGTGCGTATGTATACCTATCTTTTTCAATAAAGATGGCATATTGTAAAAAAAAAAACACACTACAATTAATCCTTCTTGACAATGAATGCTTACATTGTATGGTAATACTTAGCTAATAATATTTATTATTCGAACTGTTTTCCTACAAAAGTTTGCCTTTTTTGGCCCGTTTCCAGTAAAACAAATAAGACAAAATTACATCACCATCAAATTTTATAGTGTTTTATTTGTTGTTACATTAGTAATTTGAGTATTATTATACTAAAGATTACATTAATTTAAAAACAACTATATCACACACTATATGAAAATGTTTTTTTTTAATTGATATTTCAGCTCTCACAATAGCCATTTTTCGATCTCAAGATTTTTATTCGGATATAAAACATAGCGAAATAACTGCTAATTTAGTTTATTGAACTCAATATCAAAACTGTAGCATTTCATTAATTAATAAAACTTTTTTAAGGCAATTTACTGATCCAAATGTTAATACTACTTGTATTTGGTTGCAGCTGGACACTAATATATTTAATTGATAATACCCATAAAGTAAATTCAAAAATATTTTAGAATATTATGTAACTAAAAAAATTTCCAAAGTAATGTATCTATTTAAAAATTGTTTTATTCCAGTGCATACACATATAAAATTACTTAATAAGATAAAAAAAAAAATGAAATTTAAAGAAACAATGTTATCAAGAATTATTTAATAAGGTAATTAAATTTTACCTTTTCTTTGAAGTTGATTAAAATGGTTATTAATCTCCATTGTATTGTGATGTCCAAGGTTTTCTGAAATAAAAATATATAAGTTAATTATACCTCCTTTTGAAAAATAGTTTATATGTTATATTTTGTGTTGCACTATAAATTCCTAAGATAAAAAATAAGTAGAAAAATAAGATATTTTAATTAAATCAATTAATAATAGTCTTATGCCCAGTATTTTCAATCAATATGGAATTCAAGTAGTTTATCTTTGGTTATAAAAACGCTCCAAAATTTTAGACTAATTGATATTTAATTTTGACAAATATGCATATGAGTAGGCACTGGTAGCCTTAATAAATTGTTAGAAACTTAAAAATACTTCTTCCTTTGAACATCAAATAATTAATATTGTAAAATAGTCTCAAACAACAAAAACAAAAATATAATTTTTGAAAACTAAAAAAAATAAATAAAACGTCTTTTGAGAGATAAAAAAATATTATTTCAAAGATCGTGAAACAAGATTTTTAATTAATGGGAATATTTCTTGTGATGTCACGCTCTTCATACTGCAATGCCATTGGTTGTTTTGTTTTCTTTGACAAGTGTAAGAAACAAGCTCATTGGTTCTTTATAACGTCACGCGATCCGTACTGCGATTTCATTGGTTGTTTTGTTTTTTGTGGCAAAGTGTTGAAGCAAGCCGATTGACAAGAATTCTTAATTTATTGTTACAATACAAGTTTTTCAAAGAATTTAAATACGAAATATATAAGCACATATATATTTAATCATATAATCAAAAGTTTCACAAGAGTTGACGTAAAATATATTAAACATAATTTGTATTCTGTTTTACAATCTTTCGAATGTAACGAATTATGTTTAAATAGTTTTATTTAAGAAAATCAAGTTATATTGCGATGTTTTTCCTAACGAATTAGAACTCAAAATTTATAATTGGAAATTATTTCAGACTCTTGTTTAATTAATAATTTAAAATTAACTTTTATATGCAATGTATTCTGTGGAGATATATCATATAATCAATTTTAATAAGTATACATTTTTTTAAAAATAGTAAATAATCGGTATCAATTAAATGGAAATGATACTTTCACCTAAACTGTGTATTCGTAAAAATAGTGCTTTTCTTATAAACTCCATATCTTTAAGTTGTTAGAAAGATGCATGGAACAAATTAACAACATTATAGTGATTTTAATATAAATTCAATAGATTTAAATTATATTTACACAAAATAAAAATATATGGAAATTTCACGAAACTAATTTTTGTTTGAAATATTTTTTTTTCATTTAATGGAAACTGTTGAAAGGTTGTATTATTCCTTCTATTTAGAGTTCAGCAATTAATAAAAACAACATACTGTGTTTGTCAATGCTTTAAAGTTACAATGTCATAATGTTATTTACTATGTTATTTTCTTAATGGTTATTAGTGCCTGCTTACCAGGACAGTTTTGGCGTGTTCCTATAGACAATTTCTGCTCTAGCCATCTGACAAATTTAAAAAGTAAAGTTGCTTTTTTTGACAGGAAGTTTAAAATCAACAAAAAATAGGCTTTACATTTTTGGACGATTTAATTTAATCATGTATAGAGTAAAAATATCTTTTAAAAATATTACTATAGTTGTTAGTTAAACAAGCTATTAAAAAAATTACTAATAATCAAACTATCGTATGTGTTGTAGAGAAAATCGCAGATGAAAACACAAAACTGTTCGTTTTATACGGCTATAAGAAAACTAGAAGAACAATCGCTTTTTTAACAATCATTTAAAAAATTAACTATGTATTAATCATGTGGATAAGAATTTTTCTAATGACTTTATTACGATATCAAGTTTGAATTAAAAATTAACTTTTTTAAATAAATTTAATCAATCCTCGCATTCATCTGTAAAGAATACTGCAAGGGAAAACACAAAACTAAATGTTTACAAAGATTATAGGAAGGCTAGAAGACCAATGGACTAGCTT
The DNA here is from genome assembly GCA_019343175.1 of Oedothorax gibbosus. Lineage (NCBI taxonomy): Eukaryota > Metazoa > Arthropoda > Arachnida > Araneae > Linyphiidae > Oedothorax > Oedothorax gibbosus. The sequence goes on from CM033273.1 coordinate 27,743,201, forward strand.
CTCGATTTCCAAAACTTTATTCAAATGACGTTTCCCTTCTTATTTACAATGAGTCTCTCGTCGCTCCGTTCCTGCGTACGTACTACTTCATGATAAGGATAAGTTCAATGGCAGACGCAGGAAGAGAGAGTATTATCTCTAAGCCGATTAGATAAGAAGGCGGGCAAGTGTTGAGCCCTTTCGCAATCCGACTCCTATTTTATGCCAACGGGCGACGCAGATAGAAACAAACGAGGCATCCCGTTAAATAACACAACTCGATTGTCTTATCACCGAAAAGGTGAGAGGAAGATGCAAGGGACGTCGATTTCAAAACGAAGTTACAATGTGAAGCCCTTGGTTGCTTCTAAGGTAAGCCCAGTCAGAAGCCATATATCAATGCAAAAGAAGCCTGTCTTTTATCTTGGTGCCTTATTGCAATGACAAAACTAATATGATTATTTCTTATGCATTATTTATTGAAACATTCCTTCCCAGTTGTCTACATTTTATAATTTTTGAATTAAAAAATCCATTTTTTACAGCTTCAGTTTGAATCAATTAAAAATTAATGGAAACCCCCCCCAAAAAGTGCTGCTGCTAACACAGTCGACCTACATTAAAATATGATTTTAACTTTTCTTGTGCGAATTTTTCTTATCATGTAGAGAAGGAAAATATCTTTAATTAAGTTACTTAAATTTAAGGGTGGGTGGAAAACCTTCCCCGTTGAAACAAATTGCCCAGGTCTCCCCTACTAATTAAACATTTTAGCAAAAGTTCAAACTGAAATCTTAATGGTAGTGAGGCGCGTTTGGGCTTATTTTTTTTATTTTGATTAGGCGACTTTTAAAGGGTTTCAGTGAAAATCGCGCCAAATATATCCACTTTCCTCTAACCTTCTAATACACTACACAGAAACAAACGAGATAAAAAGAAGGGTTGGTTAGGGAAGGGGGTGAGATTCTGGAGGGTGTGTCAAATTTAGGCCGCACCTTCTTCTTCTGTAGTAATAATAACTCAAACGACTTTAAATACTTTTTTTATGTACGGGAACAGAAAAATTCAAGGTTTTGTTTACCACAAGACAAAACCACACAATGAAGGATATAAAAAAGAGGCCATATAAATTTACACCACGCCATATTTCAGTTAATGCCATTGTTTCGAGGTTTGCTTAGACGCGAGTTGACAGTGCTTGATTTAAATCATTTCAGAAAAGAGGACTAAAGCGCAGAACAATTTCTCACGATTTCGTTTTTATTATAAAATGTTAGTTAACTTTGTACATATATTCCTTTTTTTCATATATGATTCAAAATGACACAATATATTTCATGTAATAATTCAAGATTTGAAATTATTAAATTTTAAAACATGTCATTGTAAACAAGATAACATCATATGTAATTAAATTTAAAAAAATTTAAATTGTATATAATGATCATAAAAAGCGTAGCTAAAAATAACTGGTTCCCATCCTAAATTTAAGTGTTTATAATTATTTAGTTGAGCACCATTATATTATAATTTTTTTTTATTTTGTATAATGTACAGATACTTAAAAAATAGGGCATTCTTCGATAAGAGTATATTTTAAAGTGTTAACGTTAAACAATAAATTATTTACGTATAATAATTTACTCATTTAAACGTTATTATAATGGCTCAAGAGAGAAAACAACCCTTGTTTTTCCAACTAGAACAAAAAATATTTTTAAAAAATTCTAAATCTCTGTTTCATGTTTCTTGGAACAAAACACTACTGCGACTTGCATCTTTTCACTTTCTACGTCATACTTTTACGGTATCAAACATGACTGTTCGACCTTTGAGCAGTTAGTCGAATAGAAGGAAATCGAAGAACTTTGACCTTTTTATAATGCCTTGAGGCCTTGTATATTGCCCAGCGTGTGTAAGAAACAAAATAAATATTTCTAAGAAAGGTCAATAGTAAAGGATACAAAGAAATGTTTTATACATGCGAATTAAAAAATATATATATGTTTACTTTATTTTTACGCATTGAAACTTTTGATGTAGTTATATAGTTTAGTTTAACTTCCCTCTATATATTACAGTAAAATTGAACAATCATAGACATTTGTATAACCCTTCAGTGCACAATTTTTTTTTAATGGAAACTAGGATTTAATATCGTCGGTTAACCAGATAACATGGAAAAATATTAAAAAATTATTTGTTCTTTGCAGTATAAATGCTGATTTATCTGAAAAATATTAAAACTGCCCTAAAATGGAAAAAAAACATATACAAACTTTTTTAAGAGATAAAATGGTTTAAAGCGATTACACATAGAAACTAAACATTTTTTTTCACAAAAATCACTCGATATATGTCAAACTGGCTAATTAAGATTAAAAAACCCAGTAAATCAGCAAAAGTTAAATATCCTATTATTTATTGAGGTTTCATTAATAGATTTTTTTAAAAATAATTTGTTACTTGTACAGCACATAGTGACATTTCTAAATATAGTATGAAATATTGCATGGAAATAATATTTTATAATTTTTTTTATAATCTTTAATACAGGTCTGTGCCACATAAGGCATATGGTGCGGTGAAAGGTTAAATATATTTTTATTGAATAACTTTGTACATGTGTGTTGAATAACTTTGTATATGTGTATTGAATGTCTTTGTACATTTGTGTAACATTGTAACAAAATACCCCTACTTGTAAAGCATGATATTACGATCATTTCCAGATGCATAATATATATGTCAGAATGAACTCAGCAAGATAATGAAATAATATTTATACAGTATCATGTGCTTCTAAACGTCAAGTGCAATGAAAAATACCATAAAATGTACCAGAATAGCTCCAGCATAATGTCAGCATTTTAACTCTGTGCAAAATAAATTTGTTTTCTTATGGTATGGTTAGATGTTTTGCTGACTCGGCCAAATGCCCTAATACTGAGTGGCATCAAGCGTCATGTGCGATGAAAAATACCATAAAATGTACTAGAATAGCTCCAGCATAATGTCAGCATTTTAACTCTGTGCAAAACAAATTTGTTTACTTATGGTGTGGTTAGATGTTTTGCTGACTCGGCCAAATGCCCTAATACTGAGTGGCATCAAGCGTCATGTGCGATGAAAAATACCATAAAATGTACTAGAATAGCTCCAGCATAATGTCAGCATTTTAACTCTGTGCAAAATAAATTTGTTTACTTATGGTATGGTTAGATGTTTTGCTGACTCGGCCAAATGCCCTAATACTGAGTGGCATCAAGCGTCATGTGCGATGAAAAATACCATAAAATGTACTAGAATAGCTCCAGCATAATGTCAGCATTTTAACTCTGTGCAAAATAAATTTGTTTACTTATGGTATGGTTAGATGTTTTGCTGACTCGGCCAAATGCCCTAATACTGAGTGGCATCAAGCGTCATGTGCGATGAAAAATACCATAAAATGTACTAGAATAGCTCCAGCATAATGTCAGCATTTTAACTCTGTGCAAAATAAATTTGTTTACTTATGGTATGGTTAGATGTTTTGCTGACTCGGCCAAATGCCCTAATACTGAGTGGCATCAAGCGTCATGTGCGATGAAAAATACCATAAAATGTACTAGAATAGCTCCAGCATAATGTCAGCATTTTAACTCTGTGCAAAATAAATTTGTTTACTTATGGTATGGTTAGATGTTTTGCTGACTCGGCCAAATGCCCTAATACTGAGTGGCATCAAGCGTCATGTGCGATGAAAAATACCATAAAATGTACTAGAATAGCTCCAGCATAATGTCAGCATTTTAACTCTGTGCAAAATAAATTTGTTTACTTATGGTATGGTTAGATCTTTTGCTGACTCGGCCAAATGCCCTAATACTGAGTGGCATCATGTGCTTCTAAGCGTCATGTGCGATGAAAAATACCATAAAATGTACTAGAATAGCTCCAGCATAATGTCAGCATTTTAACTCTGTGCAAAACACATTTGTTTACTTATGGTGCGATTGGGTATTTTGCGGACACGGCCAAATGCCCTAATACTGAGTGGCATTTTTGTGCACCATTTAGTCGTCTCTCTCTCAGTAAAGTTTGCCGTTTGGATTATAATTGACCTGAGCGATATTATAATTATTATGGCTAATAAAGTATGTGGATATTTAATTTTGCCGATAGTACCCAGGCCAACTGGGTACTCCAGGAATCCTTAGCATGACATAATCATATGACATGCGAGCCTATATTTTTTCCATCTAGAAAATCTGCCGAATGCCGCGATTTTGGGGTTGTGAAGCCGGCACATAACAGCAACTATGCCATTAAAAATGCGCTTAAATGTATAGATAAATATAGCTTAAAAACAGTTAGTTAGGTTAGTTTTAATGATCGTCGCACAAGATCTACACTAGGGCTATGCGCGACGGGCGTCGTAATTTAGAACCACAGTCAAGTGACGAGCCGACACCTGAGTAGGCACCCTACGCAACTTTTAAGGGTGACATCAAAAGCAGCGTTGGGACTTTGAAGCATATTTAACATGCACTCCCTCACACGGGGTTTATTCGTTGGACATTTTTAACAGCACTGACGATGTATAGGTGACAGTTATTTTGGCTATGCCCGGACCCGAACCTGGAACCTTCCGCATGCAAAGCGAACGCTTTAATCGACTGGGCAGCTTTAAAATGATTACAAATTTGTATGTTTGTTAAACACAACAATCGAATCCCCGTTATATGAAGGCCACAAAGTCCTTCAAACAAATACACGTAAAACCAAAACACCGTAAAACAACGTAAACTTTTATAAACGCGTCACTCGCCTACGTCATCAACCAAAACCACTTTTTTTTCCGGGAAAAAAACTTGACGATTAAGATCTCAAGCGACCAACGAAACGATCCAAATAAATGACAAGCGGTCCTCATTACAAGATGAATAAAAAAACTTTCAAAAGAGGTCCTTTATCAAATTAAAAAGAAATAAATAACAAGAGAAAAAGGGGTTCCAAATAGACCACAGGTTGTTCTAAAAGATCAAGATGAGTGACCTCTGAGAGAGGTATTGGTTACACAATCCCTCCAGATGTTCTAAGTTTCGGTAACTTAATTCTTGGAGGGATGCTTCAAAAGGGCTCTTTGCTAGGAAAATACCCATTAAAGCTTTGTCGTGTTACAGGAACACTTATTCCTGGTTTTTGTTTTTTCTATAAATTTTCGCGTATATGTATATCTTTGGAACAAAAACTCACAAGCACAAAAGGACTATACTCGATTTCCGTATGAATTATTTTATATCGATGTCTTTTAGATTAACCATTTCTCTAAATCGCAAATTTAAACAGTAAAATGCAAAGTTAGGTCATAAGCGTTCGTTTCATTGTTTAGAAATAAAACGCACTAGAGCACATAATAAAAAATGCTATTTGATAAGCTTAAAATTGTTAGAACTGCGTCCATTAACCTTTGAAAATAAATGCATGGTCTAAGCTTTTAAAACTAATAAGTTATCATTAAACACCCTCCTTAAAATGCATTAAAATTTTTCAATTAGAAGCATCTCTGCCTTAACCTATGAGTAAAAAAATATTCAAGAAGAAAGTCAGTACTGGGTTTACACTGGATCCCAAGTTACCCTCCAAGGCCAAAGTTACCTCATTCGACGAATAGAAAATAAAAGAACAGACTTCTCCCTGCTAATTAAAATAAAACACACTCTTAAAACAAAAGAGTAAATTTTTCACTCAAAAAATAACGAAATATTTTTCAACATTCACTCCTTCTGAGTGTTTTCGCTGAAAAAAAAACTTTGCCGAAAAAGGGCGATTTTAGAATCACTTTTAACAGAGTGAATAACAAATTTACTCCATTTCGAAAAGAATTTGAATTCGTCTCTTAAAAGAGCGATTTTAAAACGTTTTCATTGGTCCTGTGGCGGTCAGCACAAATACCCAATACTAGCCCTCGCGACCGAGTAATTAATTTGTCGCAGACGGTTCAGTATTGGGCTCACGCAAGAGGTCCCTGGATCAAAACCGGGCTTGGTCAGGACCTTATCAGTGGTGACTTCGGACGTGGCGCCATGGTGCACGTCTGACAAACTTCACGCAACCAATCGCCATTGGTTGGGATATTTTGTGAGTTTTTGTAAATGGCCGCTCAGAAAGGAGTGAAAGTGGCTTATCAGAAAGGAGTGGAAAAACAACTCCGCAAAAAGAGTGAAATTCACTCCTATAGGGCAGGTGCATTTTCAGCACTGGAAAGGATAGAAAATTTACGCAGACTGAGTTAAAATCGCTCGTTTTGCTAGAGTGCAGTTAAGCTTTCTTAGTTCCCATAAAATCGAATGTTAGTGTGAGTAGTTCTTAGAAAAGTGTTTAAACCAAAGAGGCTAAATGAGAGGGAGATTCTTGGCAGAAAAAAAATCTTTTGAAAGTCGCCAAGTCGACGGGTGTAGCGCAAAACGCAGAATTCAAATCTTAAAGATTAGGCTATTAAATCTTGTGCCTATTTCCCGCAATTGAAGGCTGTATACAAGATATGATTTTTTCAGTTCTGATAGTTCCGTTCAAACAAAAATAATTAATTATTGTTCATTGACTTCATTTAATGCAATGTATCGTTAAATAATTCTCCAAATGGTTTGTTCTGGATCACAAAAGAGATAACGGTTTCACTTAGCAAACCCGTTACTGCATTGTTTTTTTCCCGGGCAGCACTTTCCTCTTATTTAATCTCCATGTTTTAAACGCGTACCGCACGACCTCGTAAAAAGATTTCGGCTGTTTATTTACTTCCAGCTGAAGCAACTTCAAGATGTCAGGATTAACTCCAATCTCTCATTCCTCGACGTAAAAATATGTACAGGTAGCTCAAGGAATAGTTATGGATATCAGGAGACCACTTTGAGATGGATGACAAGGCTTTTTCATTTTATAATATACTAATGAACTTATGAAATTGATAATTTTGGTTTTTAGGTTTTTTTGGTTGAGTGATTTTGTTACAGGGTTGTATAAGGAATGACAAAGCTTTTTGAATTTACAATACTAATGATTAATTAAAGAAACAGATTTGATAATTTTGATTTTGATATATTTTTGCCAGGGTTTAGTTAAAAACGGTGAACAAATGTAATACATTTGAGAAGTCTATTGGATTGAAAACATGACAGTGTTCTGTTAAAAGCAAATAAATAAGGGAGTTCATTTAATGCCTTGATATACAATTTGTATGTTTCACGTCTTGAGTAACAACAGCTCCAGCGTTAAAGTTTTCAATCTTGGTCCTCCTGAAATTACATCTGTTTTGGTATTCTTAAAAGTAGGTTGTGTGGAAACTTTTCATTCAGAGGAACTAAAACTTTTTCTCTGTTCGTAAATCACGTTCAATTGCTACTGTTTCTCAATTTCGTTTAATTTTTCCACATAAAAAAATATCATCTAAACCCAACTTTTCCGATTTTATCGAAGTTTTGGTAATGCTTTTCAGAGTTGAAATTTAATCAAATTAAAACCAATAAAGTTTAATAAATAGAAGGAATAAGAAATAGTAGAGTGAAACCAAAACCACCAATGAAATCGCGGGAGGACCAGAATTAAAACTGGAAAGAGTTGCGTCATCTGAAACACAAGCCAATTAAGATATAATTCCCTATTATTCAATACAAAAAATTAAAAAAAATTCCTTATATACAACACACTAACCGTCTAATCACACATCCAAGGGGCTTTAAACAATATACAGCGGTTCATAGTTTTATGTTCTCGACTTACAAGGACAGCTGCCGCTTTCCTTGTCTGCTAAGATTATAATTCTCCGTGAGGGAATTCCTGATGCGAAAATTATTGTGATGTTTAATAAAAGTTGGCATCAAGGACGAAAACTCAGTAGGTTTACGTTAAAACAAAAAGAACTAACTTGGTTATAGCGTCATTCAAGAACCACAAAACAAGGTTGAATATAAAGTGTAGTAAGTTATAATAGTAAAAGTTACGAATATAAGTTAGTAGTTATGTAAATACGTCAATATAGTTATTAATTAATAATTAAATCTATAAATATACATCTATTGAATAAATTTTAACTCTATGTGCTATTAATATACATTAGTATTGATAGTAGTTTAATTTCTCCTTCTCTGGTCAATAAATTTTTAGGCAAAAAATATATTTCAAATTGTGCGACTTTTGGCACCATTTGGCTGATAAAATTATAGTTAAATAGTAAATATGAATATTTTTTAAATTTTCTTGAAGAAGGCATTTTGGATATAATAGACTGTATCTGTATATTTTTAACATTATAACCGTGGAGTTCATTAGAAATTGTCGTTGTAAGCAAGGTATTATAGCATTTAAGTCTACGGCCAATTATAGTGACCGTAGATTTATAGCGTAATAAGCGAGTGGTCGTTGTAACCGAATCTGACTATAAATGCAAAAATGTGAATTTGAGAAATCGGCTACCGAAATGAATCCAGAATTATTAAGATCCATTTCCAGACTTGAAAGGGTTAGAAATTTGAATCGCGCAATTATACTTTTTCCGCCTTTCCCGAACGGGAAAGTAATATTTTTTAGTTTTCGATTATTTTTAAGAACTAACATAACAATTTTTTAAAAAAAATTGTTCACTGTTTATGTTAATGATTGCACCATTTTAGAATTCAGATATGGCAAGTGTAATATAATCTGCATAAAAATAGTTATTAATGTCCATTATTATGTATGTTAAATATTTAAGCAATATCTTTATAAAGCAGTTTTCGGGCAAGTAAAATGTTTCGTCGGGTAAGTATTTTTTTAACAACTTGCCACACAAGTAATGGGACACCATGATAAGTAAATATTTTCCGATTTTGTTTGTATGAAGAAATCGGTTCAAGTTTGGCCTCCTTGTTTCTAATGACGCCTTCAGTACAAAAGGTATACGCTCCTTAAATTTGACATCTGTACCTTAAATAGTTTTGGCTGGGAGTCAGCAGTGGCTTCTTCCTTTATAGATATAGATATACCACATACTTAACGTCGAGTCTCAATATTCAAAACCTTTCAGTGTTTTCTATCACTTGACAATTTAGCCAAAAATCGCAATTTGAATATGGAATCCCAAAAGCCTTACAAAATTCTTTGAAATAAAAACTATTTTCCTACAAAGAGTCCTAACTTAAACATCTTTTAATAACTTAACATAATAACTGTTGGCTATATTTTGATGATACACACCCAAAAATATTTTAATAACTCAAAAAGGTTTTTAAGGCAGATTATATAAAACTCTTTTTTAATAAAGATCTACTTAATTAATCTTGTTATAATATGATTGATTAACTTGTCAGACGAAGTAAGGAAGGAAACAGTAGCAGAACATCTTTCATCCGTTAGATTCCTTGGAGAGGAAATGCCTTGTTTGTGGAACGATTACATAATACAGAGCCTAGATTACAAAGTAACGCATTCAATAATAGTATTAATACTATATATATACTTTGTAAGGTTTAAGCCTACTAGTTCTTATATATATGACAGACTAAGAATTCATTGCTAATTAAGGTTAGCTGCACTACAATTTTTTATGGAACAAAAATTGATATCTAGGTATTTTAACGGTGCTTAACATTTTTATGTCACAAAAAGCAGATTTTGTTTGGATATTTTTCAGTCGGTGTTTATTTTAATACATAGATAACCCCTAATGTAAATTTTAATACCAGAAATAAATCTAAATTTTCCCCTCTAAATAGTCAAAAGTTGACAGCTCTCTCGAAATCTTCTGTTCAATAACAGCCGAGAAACAACTGGTGGATCGTTTTTTTCCACAGCTGTATATTCAAATCAGCGAGTATGCCATACTAAATGAAAACACTTCCCCTTTATAAAAGAACATTCAAACGCTACTTTCCTTGAAAAACTCATAAACCGTAATTTAGACTCTATTATCCCTATATTGCGACGTCAAATGCTGTGAAATACTGATAACCACATTTTTTTTATGGTTTTGTAGTCGCTTACACCTATGCAAAAACCGTGCAATGCAGATGTAGCATAAGTAGCCATACCTGAATTAATATGAATCTGTAATGAGACGCACAAAAATGACATGGAGGAGAAGTGATAGAGAACCTAACAACATGATCTCTCTCTCTCTCTCAAGTCACCTTGTACATAAGTGCGCAGATAATTGAAACAAATAAATATTTATTTTCAATTTTTACTTCTCCAAAACACATAAAATGAAAAATAAGCGTGAATTTTTAGTTTAGGAATGCAAAGGGGAATGGGAGCTGTAGCCCGGGTCTTCAAACAGAAGTCTTCTCTCTTTGTTAATACAAGGACACAAATAATTTTCTAAGCAATTGAATGTTTCTACAAATGGTTTCCTTTATATGATAAATGTAGCTTGATTAAAGGGTTCTATAATTCAACTTTTTAAAATGGGTCCCAATATTGTGTTGTATAATTATTTGTTGACGATTTAAAAAATATATTGGAACCGCGTTTTCAAAAACTGATATTACAGATCCCTGTAAGCCAACTACATGTATCATGTAAAAGAAACTTTTTGTTCAAATATTCAATGCAGCCAGAGTAAATTTGGCTTAGACAATAATCTGTGTCCTTGGATTAACACAGAGGGAAGATTTGGATTCAAAGCGTTGAAAAAAGGAAATGCAAAAAGAAAAGTATTTGACAAGAAAACACCACATTTAACAGCGATATCAACTAAATCGCAAAAATTAAAAGTTAAAAAATTAATGAACTATAATTTTTAACCTATTACAAATTCAAAACACATCTATTCTTATGTATGTACTATTTTTTTCTTTGAGTGAAAGTTCACTGGTGCAGTAACAATAGCACGGTTAGTTACCCTTCGAATTTGGCCCAGTCATTTGATGAGCTTAGTGAAAGAACGTGCTAAGTGACAAAAAGGTGAAAACGAGAAAATGAGCTTTAACGTTTTTAGTTTTCACCCACATATGTTGAAAACCCTTGCAAATTGTATAAAAAATATACTAAACTTTAAGTTTATGATAAAGAAGAAACTTCTTATCTCGTTAAAGAAGTTAGTAATATGTTCATTGGCACAAAATCTCAAATTTTTCAAAAATGTCACTAGGCACGTTCTTCCACTAAGCTCTTTAATTATTTTGTAATTTTTTATACGTCGTTGAGGAAAAAAAACACTGTCATAAGCATGTTTTAGATCTTAGGTGGCACCATAAATGCGAAATGAAAATAAATTCTTTCTCGGTTTTTCTTCTCCTCGATTGATGATTCTATGGAGCGGACGAAGTTTGCCGTGTCACGTGCTCATATCACAAATCGAGGAGGAGAAATATTCATAAAGAATTTGCTTACATTCTCTCCTTATTTCTGCTGTCCTTCAATACATGAAACATGTCGTTAAATCCTTCTATTATTAACAATAGAAGAAAAGAAGTTTGGAGGGTCTTTCTTTACGATGGCCTCCAGTGTTTTCGGATCTGGTGCGAAGAATAAGGACTTTCATCGTTCTCTCTTGATTTTATTTACAATTTAAGTCTTTAATGTTCTGTTCTATTACTTACTTTTGTAAGCCTCGTGAAATACTTTGTGGAACACGAGGTGTTTTTAAATTTGTTCTAAATAAAAAAAATAACAATAGTAAAATTAACAATAAGTAATCCAATAAGTTAACAACAATTTTAACCTGTTACAAATTCGAAACACATCTTATGAGTGAAAGGTCATTGGTGCAGTGGCAATAACACGGTTAGTTACCCTTCGATTTGGCCCAGTCATATGTGCAACACACACATTAAAAAGCCGACCGCAGCCATACGGTCTGGCAGGGATTGAGACTGAATTGACCTATTGTTTCAACAGCTGCATTCCCCCAATTTGTCGTCTCTCAAGTGTCCCCAGAAAGGACGGATCGGGTTTCCACTCATCTCTTGCGGTTCTGGTCCTTTACACATTCCGCGGATGGCGGGTTTATTGAGTTGGTTCGTGAAAACAGTTGTCGAAGATTTCCACACTGTTAAAAAAATCCCTGTAAAATAATAGGCAGAGATTCCAGTCACACCCCGTTAAAAAAAACACCTATGCCAATCAATTCATATAGCTAATATATGAGCTAAAACTGTAAAAATACGGAAATCGGCCTAATTTTCAAACAGTCTAAGGCATACGGCCGTTTGTTTAGTGGGTCAGACCGTTTTGCATCAAATAAGGCTGTTGCTCATGAAAATTGAAGAGCAAATTCTCGTAAATTTACAGGTTTTTTTTAACAGTGTAGTGTTTGAGAAACCTTTTGTTACGTAAAAAAAATTTGATTATAAGAGTTAGGTTGAAATATCGTCGCACTAGAGCATTGCGAGCGTCGTATTTCAGGCAAGTGACCAACGCAGTTGGAAAAACTGCAAAAAGAAGGTCGAAAGCTGCCCAAAATTTCTTGAAATAATTTTTTCGTGCTTTATTTTTTAGCCTGGGTAAATTTGTAGATAATTGTAAAGATATGGAAACCCCTCAAAAAGCTGTAAGGCCATATGCCGATTTCCGAATATAAAAGTAAGGTATAGAAAAATGAAATGTAAAAGAAAATTTTTTATAATCCATTTCAGCATACTAAATTAATCTCAGTACGTAAACAACTTTGAAAAAATATTAAATGTCTGGCCCTTGGGGTGACGAGAACTGTGAAGCACTTTCAGATTTTAAAGTAGATATTTTTCAGATTTTTTGTTTTTTAATACAAAAATGACAGTTTCTGGGCATAAATATTAAATGTTTGTGCCTTGGGGTACCTGGTTCTCTGGAGCAACTTGAGATTTAAATGTTTATAAAACAAAATGTTAGCTTTGGTGCACAAATATTTTGGTTTAAAATTTTCTTAGTGGATCAAAAAGTTACTCAATATATGTTTTTTAAAATGTTAGACTTCCATATAACAATCTATCCCTAGTCGGCACAGTGTCTGTAAGGTATTACGGTGTCATAACTCAAAATTGGGGGTTCGATCTCCGGCTAAGTCGGCAGATTTTCAGGAAGTAAAAATCGCGTCGGCACGCAAGTCGATTATGTGGCATTCAAAAGATTCCTTGAGCATCATTTGGTTTTGGTTACCTCCGGCATACTTTATTACCAACAGATATCTTAGATTCATTGTCATCTGAGCGCCAAAATTGATAGCGAGAGCCGCCTAGATCAAAAATGGCTCTCAGTTCTGCGAAATTTGCCGAGTCTGCAAAACACATGATCAGCCAAAAAAGCATCCCATTTATAATTTTTTTTTATCTCTTTCAAAATAACAGATGAAACACAAACCACAATTAAAATCTTTCGTATCCCTAATCCTCTCTCTTCATCGTCCCCATGGCTAATGAGCAGGGAGATCGGTGTGTGAACAACCCGGTGGTTGCGGTTCACGCAGCCGAAGACAGCTCCAGAAGAGAAACAATCACTTGCTGTGTGTGTATGGCTCTTGTGTTATGATTCACGATATCATACTGAGCGATAAAGGGGCACATCGTCCTTGTTTACTCTATGGGAAATGTGTCAATTTACTGCTTAATGTAGGGGATGAAAAGAACCACTTTGAGGGAAAGGGATTTCCTTGGTATTGTTTGCCAGGTTAGTGATAATTTGTTAATGTGTGGTGAAGAAAAGAGTTTGCGGTGACGAAATATATATGCGTGAGAAAGTAGAATTAAGTATATGTCCAATATTTCAGCTAAGCAATATTTCAAATAAATTGAAATACTTTTTATTTACTAATTAAAAATAATTTATTCTTTGGTGGAAAACTGACGCTTCAGCGCTGTTTATTCAATAGGAGCGGTTCACGTAGCCGAACACAGCTCCAGAGGAGAGACAATCACTTGTGCTGTGTGTGTATGGCTCTTGTGTTATGATTCACGATATCATACTGAGCGAAAAAGGGGCACTTCGGACTTGTTTACTCTATGGAAGATGTGTCACTTTTCTGCTTAAAGTGAGAGATGAAAATAACCTCTTTGAGGGTAAGGGATTTTCTTGGTATTGTTTGCCCATGTTAGTGATAATTTGTTGTGTGGTGAACATAAGAGTTTTCGGCGAAGATAGATACGTATATGCGTGAGAAAGTATACTTGTATTTGTCCAACATTTCTGAAAGGCAGCATTTTAAATAAATCGAAACACTTCTTTTTATTCACAAATTTAATGTCATTTATTCCATTGCGAAAAAGTGACGCTTGTTGGCATGTTAATATAATGGGAGATGTACCCCTTTTTCGCTGAAATTGCGCGATGGCAATAACCACTTTGAGGGTAAGGGGTTTTCTTGGTATTGTTTGCCATGTTAGTAATAATTGGTTAATATGTGTGGTGAACTGAAGAGTTTGCGGTGACGACCGCGTTGAAAGATATACGCGTGAAAAAGAAGAGTATTTGTTCAATATTTTCGCAAGGCAGTATTAAAAAAAAACTTTTTGCTAATTTAATATCATTTATTTCTTTGCAAAAAAAGTGACGCTTCTTACCATTGCTAATACAATGGGAGATGTGTCACTTTTAAGCTTAAAGTGAGCGATGAAAATAACCACTTTGAGGATAAGGGATTTTCTTCTTATTGTTTGCAATGTTAGTAATAATTTGTTAACGTGTGGTGAGCGGTGACGACAGCGTTGAAATATATATGCGTGAGAAAATAGAGTTAAGTATTTGTCCAATATTTCTGCAAGGCAGTATATCAAATAAAACCTATTTATTTTTTTCACTATAAAATGAAAAGAATACTTTAAAAAAGTGTCTGGTACCGTTACTCCAAACTGGCGGTAACCTAACTGCCTTCATCTTTACGGAGTAAAATTAAACCAAACCGTATAACAAAAAAACACATCCCAACAAACCTTCCTTTATAAATCAAAATCACTCTGTCAAGGCCACTCTCAACATTTTCACGGCATGCTATCTCTGAAACCCCCTTTCTCTTCAAGAACAGGTTGCTCAGCTTTCATGTAATTTAATTTCGCTTACCCTTCCTTTCTTCAGAACAATGGCGAAGAAAGGAGTTTAAATAAAAAATGAAAACTTAGCAACCGAAGCATTTGTTTTTTAATTCTCGAATGTGAAGCATTGTCTGAACCAAACGTCTTCATTAGTCAGGTGGCAGTGAGTTCAGATTCAATTACTTTGTAGCAAGTTGCTTTGTTTTTGGATTAGGAAGATTTAAGAATGCTAGTTTTTTTTAGTCAGTCAAACAAACTATTACTTTTAATTACCTAATATAAAATGATGGGGTTGAAAATCCAAAATGGAGATTTTGTGTTTTCTACGCGTTTTAGAGTGTGCAGATTCTTAAAAAAATGGTTTTTGAACATTGGTTCGTCTGTCAGACTAAAGATTAGAATTGGTCATTAGAACTTTAGGAACTTTGTTTAAAATTGGTTATTTAATTACATAAATTTCTTTTTAGGATACATATAATTACCTTTAAAACGTTGACTTATTGAGTGGTAATTGAAAGTCGTCTACACACCCATAGTTTTTTACTTTATTAGTCTTTCCTAACATTGTGTAACAAGTGTCTATTGAGAAATAAGAAGTGTTATGAGTATCACAGAAAACAATTTCGAATATTTTAATATATGAGTCGATAAAAACACAAAATTGATATTTGCATTATTATGAAAACATCGAAATTGTCAGTATTGATAAGTAATATTTTGAGTTGGGTTTTAAAACGAAACTCAACTTAATTACTTGTGAAGTCCAATCACCAATTATAGTTTTATAGACTGTAATTTCTCTTTAGAAATATGGCATGTTTGTCCCATTAATAGCGCATTCTGGTATATTTGAATGCGGGTGGTAATATAGAAATAATTTTTCAACTTTTAATTTACAATAATTCCTTAGCCTGCCTATGCTCAGACAGCCTGACCTTTCAATCATCTTTTCTACTTAGCGGGAAATTTACAAACTGGATAGTGGCCGAGTTACATGTGCCTGGAAATTACAGCCCCGTTGTAGGCTTTTTATGTGTATTATGTATTTGTTTTTATAGTGTAGTGTATAATAGTATCCAATTTCATTTACTTTAAATAGATTGGTATTTTAACGATATTTTAGAGTACTTTAATTTTATTGTTCTTTTAACAAAATTTTAGAATAAATGGCGATTGAAAAATAGTCTCTGAAAATGTCCCAGAAAATAAAGCTCTTTTATAAAATTTTTGGAGAGTATACTAATTTTGTAATGAACTAAAATTTTTAGAAAATTATGTAACAAAACAGTTTACAAAAATCAAACTTACGAAATATATTTCATAGTCGTTAACTTGTTTTAAAACAAGACAACAAACAATAAATAAATATTGTGATATGATGGCTGTTATATAATGTATTTACTCGTTATAATTCTGAATAGAGATCTGTAAGGGATAATACATTGTTTTTATTTTGTTGAGGGATAATGCATTGTTTTTCTTATTTGTCTAACGTTACTCCTAATTTTGGTCAAACATGACTCTATAAAGCTGGAGTGACGTAACGCCGAATTTTTACAATATAGGCTTAAAAAATGCTTTTAAAAAAACTTTTTTACAAAATAAGTATCAATTGTACAAAGTGTAAAAAAACGAAATATCACTAGTAATAGTAAAAGACTTATTTGAGACTTACAGGGGTTTTGACACACGCGCATTTAGTATTTCTTTCCAATTTCTAGCGAAGAAAACAAGTAGGTTTGTAACAGAATCTGTCACTTAACCCGCTTCCACATAACAGTTATGTTTAACAGGTAAAAAGGCGCCAAACACAGCATTAGTTCTATATTAAACATTTACATGCTAAATTTGGCTAGTTTCATTTATTTTATTTCGAAAATTCAATAATTATTACTTATCGTTCGCAAAAATTAATTTATATTTCAAAGAATAAATATGTAATATTCCTCGCTTTTAGATAGAATGAAAATATTTCATATAAACATACAAAGAATCTCGTAGTGAAATATATTTGACGTCATTTCAAACGGATCAATGTCGCAAAAATAAATTTATTTTAATTTATTGTCTAAAAGAATTAAAGTTTCTCGAGCGATTGTTGTGAATGGCAATGGTGATTTAATTCTAATAAAAATGGCTTCCTATGCTTTTTAAATTTTTAATTAAATTTTGCAGTTTTTAAAAAATTGAAGTACTTCGAATTCGAATTCTTTTCTGAAATTTTCAATGTATTCTAATTTCGATGCGCTGAATTTTTTTGACGTATCACACTTGTCTGCAGCATTTGTAGTTTGGGCTATGAAAGTGGGTGACAGACGGACAGACGGACCTAACGATTTTAATACATTCCAATTTTTACGTTATAAACGGAGTGTGGAAGCTAAAAAGGGGGTTAAATTCATGAGGTTTTAAATCATTTGCAACTTGAAGAACTTGCAGCATTGCTTTGACAAAACATGAACTGAAAATTTTTATCCAAATTTTGGAAATTGGTTCAAAAATTTAAACTTGCTATAAAAATCAAGTCTTATATTGTGTTTATTTATATAAACTTAAGCAGAAAACTCTCATTTTCAGAAGCTCTAAGGGATACAGACGTATTAACCCGTCACCTGGCTGTCAGGTTTTCCAGCATCACACATAATTTTCAAAAAATTATAAATTTAATAATTTTATTACATTTTAAAATTTAAAGCATGGAGGCGCCATTTATAACCCTCTTCTACAGAAATATATATTTTTTAAAATTTAAGAAATTAAATTTTCAGCAATTTTTTTTATTTAAATCTCATTTAGTGAAAACAAGTTCAGTCAATTTGCTTATTCCACAGAGGGTTAAAAAGATTTTTGGATGGCATTCGATTCAAGTTACAATAGATACAATAATAATCGCCAAATATCAAATAATAAACGCCAAATGTCAGAAGACAAAACTGTAAGTTAGACATTGTACACCAGAGGAAAAATTTGATATTTTTAATAACACAAAAACTACGCAGTAGCATCGATTGAAGCAAAACATGATTGACTGAACTGTTTTACGATAGGGAAGAAAAATAGAAGGAAATTTAACGCTTTTGTATTGTCACAATGTTCTTTTATTATTATACTATTTACGGATACGGAAATGTTTTTAGCAAAAACATCTTTTTATGATACAAATTATGTAACGGGAAATTACATAACTAGTATATAGTAATTCTGTAAAGAAATATTAGCTACAAACTAATATTGATGTTGTTAAAGTAAATTGTGTTTATAATAATGAAAGTGAAGTTAGATATAATACATTTTAAATCAAAATATATACCAGTGTTAAAATATTCGTACTACTCCATTTGTATATGCTGAAACTTTTGGTGAGAAAAATCAGAAATGTATTATTGTGATGAAATTTCCATAACAAGTATCAATTACAATAATCATATATTTGTTATTTTAAATAACATAATGTCAGTAATGTCAAAAATAATCTGTGCAAAATAAAATATGCTTATTTTATACATGTATTAATTAGATGGTGATAGTAGTTCTTTTACAAAGGCACAAAAATTAGAACAACCAAGAAGCTAACGACTGACGACGATCGAGACTGACGATTTTATTGTAACAACCTACACTGTTAAAAATTGTGTGCTTGGTTTCACCATGATATTGGTTCCTAGTAGCTGCAACGGCTGAATGGGGAAACGTTCCACCATATTTTTGGTATTCGGTTGAACCATTTCTCAGGTTTTTGTTTTCAAATCCAGAAAAATGGTTCAACCAAACACCGAAAAAAAGGTGAAACATTTCACCATTCAGCCGTTGCAGCTACTAGGAACCAATATCATGGTGAAACCAACCAATATCATGGTGAAACCTAGCACCAAATTTTTAACAGTGTAAAGATGGGATATTCATTTAGATTACTTTTCTCCGAATATATTGATGCACTATGACTGCTATGGGGTCGTTATTTTAAGTAACAAAATTTGCAAAAATTTAACTAATTTTATAAAAACTGTAAATAAATAAGAATTTAACGGACAAAAAGAAAAAAAAACAATACTTTATGTTTTATGTTCAAAAAATTGAGGAAACCCAAAAAACACTGAACTGAATCCATGAATTTCTTTTTCCTACGACATTAAGTATTCATAAACGTTACAAAACATTTGCACTTTAAAAAACATTTTATAAAAAAAATGTTTTTTAATCCCGTGCAAAAAATCTCGCTTTTTCAATGGGGTTGTTTCACGTCGTGGATGGCAACAGCTCCAACGGTTGTTTTTCATTTGTTGTCTGGAATTACTTTTGTTTTGGTATTCAAAAATGAGTTTTCTAAGAATAATTAACTTATTAAATTTTTTAAATGCCAACTTCTTGCTGTGCTGTTGGTAGTTAAAAACATTTGTTAAAGAAAGCTTGCACAGAAAGAAAAGTTTATTTTCATCTATATCGGTCATTTTGAGAGTGAAACCGAAACAATCAATGAAATTGCAGTACAGAGAAAAATGAAAACAAAAGCGTTACATCATTTAAAACATTCCCATTCAATAATCGCCTCAATGTAACTTTTTTCATTCGTTGATTCGTAAAAACTTACTTTTCGAACAAGTGCGTAAATAAGTTTCTTACGCACTCCACGTGCGAATAAAAATTTTAAATGCCCAATGAGAAAAGAAGAAATATCAGCTATTATTTATTAGAATAAGATAGATTTTTAGCTCATGATTATAAAAACTTCATTAGCAACTTAACAAATATTTTTTGCACGTGATTAGAAAAAGTTATTTATCCGACACGTGCGTAAATTACTCTTTTTTAAACTCGTGAATTTATTTCACTCGGACTCCGCCTTCTTGAAATAATGTATTCAACTCGTTCAAAGAAGAACAACTCGCACTAGTTGCATAAATAACTATTTTTGATAAAAAGTGTTTTTATTTCAACTAAATAATTTTGCTTTCGGTACACACTTCTCAATAAATAATGCATAAATGTAATAACAATATTTTAAAATGTTATTAAAAGCTGGATTTACAATGTTCCTCTGTTTTAGTTACGAAATATAATTTTTGCATTAATTAGCTTAGGAACACAAAACGTATTTGTACCCGCAGCATACGACTAAGCATACGACTGATGAGAACGCAAAAAAATCAATAATATATATATTTTTAAAAATCACTATACCTGAGCTGAACTAAATCGAACAAAAATGGTTCTATAAAAACACACACAAATAAATTGAAATAGTTATTAGTTTTTGAGAAAAGTGTACCAAAAGCAAAATTATACACTTAAAAAAAACACTTAATCTAAAAATAATGTTTATAAAATGCATTTTAAAGAGCGAGTGGCGTGCAATTTTATGGTTTGTGGTACGGCGAACATTAGTGTAAACTGAAGTCATTTTTAAAGCTTTTTATATAAGCTTAAAAATCTGAATTTTTTTATAGTTTTTATTAGCTTAGATTATGATCTCCCCTTAACAGGGTTCTCAGAAATACGGGGAAATATTTCCAGTTTTCTATAAAACAACACAAATATATTTTCTGCTATCGTTTCGTTTAGTATGGAACAAAACTGATTAAGGCTGTAATCTGTAAGAGATATCTGATAAACCAACAGAAGACAACAACAGTGCTGCAGATTTATCTGTAGGAGGAAAGGCGCTGAACAAATTGTTTACGATGGGCTTGCAATAACATCACAAACAAACGATATTGGAACGTCAAATAATGCGTGTAATTGCTTCAGTAAGGTGATTGGTAATTTAAAAGTGCCCCTTCCCAGGGCCTGATCTACCATAAGGCTTGTTAGGCCCAGGTCTGATGTCGGCAAATTTAAGGGGCCCCTAAATTTTAGTTTCTAGTATTATGCTAAATAGTGTAGAACCCAGTGCCGGATTTCGGTCTAGGCCTACAATTCCCGTACCTAGGGGCCCAGTCAGGAAGGGGGCCCTTAAAAAGATAAAATCGCCTAAAAAAAATTGAAAATCGTGTGATTTTATAAATTTTATAGAATATAGTAACATACTATATTATTCTGATATTTATTAAAGTCGATTAAAAATTATATGATCTGTACTAGTGTATTTACTTTGCTAAATTTCTGAAATAGCTTCGAGATGGTGGGGGACCCCAAATGTCAAGTGCCTAGGGGCCCTGGGTCTTTAAATCCGGCACTGGTAGAACCCAAAATTTTTTAATTGACTTTTACTGAAACATTGACTTAATTTGATTGGTTTGATCGATTTTACATGAAAGCCGATAAAATTGTAGCAAAAATATGATAAATCGCCCAACAAGCATCATCATTGTGGCAATCATACACACAGTTTTCCGTAAAGGAGCTCCAAAATGTGTTGTGCCTATGGTCGAATTTTCCTAGATTTCCTAGATCTCCTGCCTCCCCGTACTTTCACGTTAAGGCACTTAGTAAAAATTAAACACCAAAACAGAGCTACTCCAAATTGATTTTTGCATCCAAATTAGCCATGAAAGATCATCTAAACTCCAAAACGGAACAATGACAACGGATTTAGGCATCGTCAGCCAACCGCAATCTAAAATAGATACTCCACGTCACTAAAAGACATGATCTACGTATCTAGAAGTAAATGGTACCTGATTTAAATATAAAATATTACCCATTTCGATTTTGAAAAATGGCACTGATTAAAGCGCCATGTTTGTTTGTTTTAACGTTCATGAATTTCGATTGAATTGGCCATTCCGTGGCCTACTGGTTTAGGCGTCTGCCTCGAGATAAAAGCTCCTCAGGAGGGCAGGGAGGAGGTTCAATTCTCACCTATATCCAGTCCAATTTTAAGAAGCAAACAAAAAGCTAAAACGGAACAAAAAAAAGTGTCATCAATTGGACTGTAAGGTAGGTATCTGGTGCAGCAAATACTTCGATATCGATCCATATTAGAAAGTGTCTTCTTGCGAAAACTATCCATTTTGGGTTTATTGCAGAATCTATATCATAGTATGAGTTTACCCAAAAGGGGAAAAAATTTAACTAATTTTAGGTACATTTCGAGCTCTAATTAAGGGGGTTTAAGGGTCTAATTTTTTAAAACCTACTTTGAGTCACAAAGAGAAGTCTTTTCCAATTTGAAATATTACTCAGATACCTTACAACCCAATTTCGGTCATTTTTTAAGTACATACCTTATGATTTAGCGATTTCTTTTTTGAGTAAGGAAGTTTTCAAGGCATACTAAAATACACTTTTTAATACTTTTTTTCTAGAAAAAAAAACCGATTATACGACTCGAATGATTTGCTAGAATTTTCATAAAATTAATATAAACATTCCTAAAATAAAATTTAAGAGGGAAAAAACAAACAAAACACCCCAATTAAGGTTAAAAATAAAAATGTATGTGCTCAATAAAAATTAAAAAAAATATCAGTTACCAAGTATACGTCTGCGTTATCCAATAACATACATTAAAAAGACATAAAAAGAAACCAAAATTTATGGTGGTTTAAACTGCTAGTGACAAAAATAAAACTAATTGATATCTATAAAATTGTATAATCTACCCACTTTAAAGCAATTTTTAAAAAAAATATTTTTAAAGTAAATGTTTAATAAAATTTTTGTTTAATTTTAATGTACTACTAACACTATTTTATGCTCTAAAACATTATTGATAAGATCGGATAATATGTAATACATTTTACGCAAATACTTAAAGAGTAAGCTATACCTAGTTCTTCCTACCTTTCATTGAATTTATTACCCATTTTTCATGAACGAATATAATGTATGTATAGTAAATTACAAGTTTCATATTTAATTTTCGATACCCTCCACTAAAATTTTGTCCCAAAATCTAATTTTAGAAGTTTAATAATATAACAAAAGGAAGTTAAAATTTTCCGTAATGAGGAAAGTCATCCTCTTTTATGAAGTATTTGTCAGGAATAACTGAATAAATTACATTGGTTAAGTATTCATTATTGAGTACTCATTTATTTTATCATTAGCTATAAGTACTTAATCGGATTTTTCGTAAGGCCTTTTTAAAGTATCAATCAAATAGATTAATAGCCTCAGTATCTTCTACATTCTTTACAAATTGGAAAGACAGTGAGACATGCGTTTTTTTAAATGAATTATTCATAATGTAATAGTGAAAGAGTAAAGTAAGATATCTTACAGGTAAAAAATCATTATGAAGTTGGCTTATAATTTAATAGAGACTTTAAATTAAAGCATTAATATTACACAAAAGTTAATTATAGGAACTTATAATTCTGGCATAATAATATATCAAAAATATAATTTTGTCTTTTTTTGTTCATAATAAATTTTAGATAATATAAAGTTAGATAGCAATGACAATTTTTTGAGTTTATTAAAAGCATCTGTAACAAATGTTACTGATGGAGTAGCTTATATTGCAATTTTAGCTAATCTTAATCGAACATGATATCACTAAAAACAATTACTACGATTCGACATAATACATTTTTTTTAAAAATAATATCCGCCTTCCTTTCACACAAATTCTCTTTCACATGAGTTATCCCCTAAATTTCGATGTAATATTTGCCTTTCAAATTTAATAACAAATAAAGTTTTCAAATATACAAAAAAAATATTTAAATAAAATATCGAAACACCCAATTACCAATTATTTTTCTAGTCAACTGCTCTCCAAATCTAAATATCAATGCTTTCTTATTCATCTGACCTCATTCAATAACGTTAATTCTCAAAGGTTGAGAAAAAAATGCCTCACAGCCAAATGTAGAAAGGGAAATAAACCTGTTTGAATGCATGGACATTTTTTTTCATTAGCGATTTAATCAGCCTTTCCGCTGTCAAGCTCTGCAAACACATACATACTTTGAGGCTTCCTCTTGGCCACGTGTCTAGCCTTATTCGAAATTGGAAATCCGAAGCATGTATGCAGTGCGTCTGTAATTTTATTAAAATAACACCACAAAGGTATTTTAACCCTCCAATCTTTGGAAGCTTATTTATACATGATTTTATAGAATGGCTTCTCAGAGGTGAGTTTATAATTAAAGCTTTGCAATTTGGATGCTTTTGGATGTAAAATAAAAAGTACTGGTGAGTAATCGTGTAAAATTTGACAGGTGCACACTTATAAAGTTGACCCTTTCGAACTTAATTTTTTCTTTTAATTACCTTATATGAAGCATAAGGTAATAAAATTATTGCGATGGGTTCTAAAATGCGAAATGGAGATTTTGTGTTTTCTACACGTTTTGATTCTTAAAAAGTTGTTTTCGTACATTGGTCTGTTTCTATTTGTCTGAAACCCCTCTACAGTTCGAACTAAAAGAGCTACAGAATTCAAATTTGGTACAGGAGTTCCCAGTACCTGCCTAAAGTCATAGTTAGAATTTTGTGAAAATTGCGCGCGTGCAAAAGGTTGGCTGCCCTAACACTTGTTTGGTATTGCTGAAAAAAGAATACTGATACAGACTTCAAATTTGGTAAACGAGTACCCATTACCTGTCGGATGTCATAATAAGGTTTTTGAGAAAATAGCACATGTGCAGAGAGGATATCTGTCAGAGAACTTTTTAGGGTTATTAAAATTACCTTGTAGGGTATATAATTGTCATTAAATGCGGTGATGTATTGAATGGTAATTGAAAGTCGTGTAGTGTTACACACCCCTAGTTTTGATTGAATGGCGAAACATCTTCCATTATGTCCGTTGTTATGAAGGTTCTGCACTATACAGTCAAACATGAAAGCTTATAGTTCCTCTTTTAATGTTTAATCAGAAATATATATTTTTTAAAATTAAATTCTTAAACATTCGTCAGTTTATCAATGCCAATCACAATTTAAACACGGTTCAACAATGCATTTCTGAACTTAGCCGTTTTGGAGATTCAACTGAGTTTTTTTTTTAATTTATTCATTTTTTTCTCTTAAATTAGAATTCAACTCATTTTTCCATTTGAATTGAGATTTCCTTTTTCACTTTGTAACGACCTAGTGGGCGAAAAAATAGATCGTAATAAATTCTTTAAAAGTGATATGATATCTTATTGGAAGTCAGCATGAGTCATTTATCTACAAGCGTCATCCTCCATCAAGATTAAAATCATCTGACCATCTGTTGAAATCTTGTAAATCAAAGGTATTAAATTAGGCCTGTTCCTATTCGATTAAAATGTGTACCATAAAGATATTATATTAATATATAAAATATAACCTCTTCATTCACGAAAGAAATCCTACGCGTATATTCTTTATATAACATATTTTCAAATAATTATATGCTTAAAAGTATGTTTTGTATGGAATTTTGAAACAATTAACGTTTAACATTAGACGAAGGCCCGTCAATTTAGAGGAATTTGTTGTTTAGAGCGGTAAAACTACACATTTTTGATATACTATGAATACGCAAACTAGCTCATTATAAGTTTCACTAGCAACTATTAGTTTCTTGCAATTAATAGGCCATTCCTACATTTGTTTTCACGCAAAATGACGTTAAATAAACCACTGAACACGTTAAATACGTTAAATAAACCACTGAATATACTTTTAACAAGCTCTGTCAGTTCTTTGTAATAAATTTACCATTTCAACTTTTGCTTCAATCCAAAAAGTCTAATAAATTAACCCTAGAACAAACTTTTTTTTGTAGAAAAAGTTTTTTGCTAGACCTTCGAAATCTGCTTGACCCTCTTGGTACGTTTTATTTTAATACAATTAATAAACCAGCTGCGTCGGAATGGGTATTTTTAGAAAGCCTAAACATTCTAGTTTATAATAAAAAAAAGTTAGTATCAAGAAACACTGTAAAAGGAGGTTTTGAAGTGAATTCTACAAATTATCATGTATGTGTACCTCTGGAGTGAAGAAGTTAAATATTATATTAATATATAAAGTATAAAATATTATGGTAACGTACAACTACAACCTGTTTGTGTAAAAAACACATTTCGTAAAAGAAAAAATTATAGTGGTTTAAATTAACATTCCATTACTGTTTCAATGGCTTATTCAAGTTATATGATTTATAACAGTTATTGGTTAATTTTTTTCTTTAAAAATTTACAGAAAATCTAAATAAGTTTGAATATACGGTGTATAAAAATGTACATGAAATACAAAACTTAAGTATCTATTGATATTAAATAAGGTAAAATTGTATGTTTAATAAAGGCATTATGTTGATTAGTTTTTATTATAAAATCATCTAATTCTTAATTAATTTTAATCACTATTAATTAGATTAAATATTCCCTAGCCAATCCTTAAACAAACATATCAAAAACTATAAAGAGGCAGTTTAAAATTAAACTGTGGCTGATATAAGAAACACTGTAAACACCTTATGATTAAAAAACAAGTAGGGGTTTGTTACAGAATCTGTCACTCAAACCGCTTCCACACAACATTTGGGCTCAACAGGAAACAAACTATTTATAGACCTCAGAAAAAAATTCGCCAAACAGAGCCTTTAGCTAGTTGTAATCAAACATTTAAACGATAAAATTAATTATTTTCATTAATCTTCTTTCTCAGATTTAATAATTAGACTTTATCGTTTGCTAAATTTTTTCGAAGTTCGAAGAATAATAATGTAATCTTTTGTAATAAATATATTTGTGTGTCGCCACAATTTCTCATTTACATTTCTTTCGAAAATTCAGTTATTTATCGTTTGTTAAATTAATTTACAGTTCGAAAAATATATAATTAGTGCAATTGATGCTTTAAAAATAAAAGCGAAACTTTGCATATTTTTTTATGCCAAGTTAGAATTCTCTATGCATCTTTCTTCATACATAAGATCTATACATCTTTCTTCATATAATAAACCATCAAAAGAACTCTATTGTGATATTACAACAATCCAAACTGAATTAGATAACATAAATAAATATTATTTCAAAAGTTTTATTTTTATTTTAAATAAAGTTTCTCGTACGTTTAACGAAATGGCAACAATGAAAATATTGAATGAAAATGGAATTTGCATGTTATTTCAATGTAGATTAAAATTTTAGTTATTTAAATTTTAAATAAACTTCTAATTTAAATTTTTCAATGAAATTTGGAATGTAGCCTAATCTGATTTTTTGCTTCAAAATGACGTATTCCACTTGTCTGTGGGACTTGTGGTTCTTTCTATGAAAGTGAGTGACAGACGGACAGACGGACGGACTGAACGTTTATAATACCTTCCACTTTTTACGTTATAACCGTAGTGTGGAAGCTAAAAAATATGCAAAGTTTCGTTTTTATTTTTTAAAGCATCAATTGTACTAACTGTATATTTTTTGAACTGTAAATTAATTTAACAAACTGTAAATAAGTGAATTTTTGAAAGAAATGTAAATGGGAAATTGTGGCGACACACAAAGATATTTATAAAATAAAAGTAGGTTTGTTACAGAATCTGTCACTTAAACCGCTTCCAGACAACATTTGTGCTCAACTTGAAACAAACTTCATTAACCAAATTTCATTAAAAAATTTTAATTAGAAGTTTATTTAAAATTTAAATAACTAAAAATTTAATCTACATTGAAATAACATGCAAATTCCATTTTTATTCAATATTTTCACTGTTGCCATTTCGTTAAACGTACGAGAAACTTTATTTAAAATAAAAATAAACACTTTTGAAAGAATATTTATTTATGTGATATAATTCAGTTTGGATTGTTGTAATATCACAATAGAGTTCTTTTGATGGTTTATTATATATGTATGAAGAAAGATACATAGAGAATTCTAACTTAGCATAAAAAATATGCAAAGTTTTGCTTTTATTTTTAAAGCATCAATTGCACTAATTATATATTTTTCGATCTGTAAATTAATTTAACAAACGATAAATGACTCGATTTTCGAAAGAAATGTAAATGGTAAAATGTGACGACACAAAGATATTTATTAAAAAAGATTACATTATTATTCTTCGAACTTCAAACAAATTAAGCAAACGATAAAGTCTAATTATTAAATCTGAGAAAGAAGATTAATGCAAATAATTAATTTTTCGTTTAAATATTTAATTACGACTAGCTAAAGGCTCTGTTTGCCGAATTTCTTTCTGAGGTGTATAAATAGTTTGTTTCCTGTTGAGCACAAATGTTGTGTGGAAGCGGTTTAAGTGACAGATTCTGTAACAAACCCCTACTTGTTTTGTTTCAAAATGACGTATCCCACTTGTCCGTGGGACTTGTGGATGGCAACATTGAAAATAAGAATAAAAATGGAATTTGCATGTTATTTCAATGTAGATAAAAAATTTAGTTATTTAAATTTTAAATAAACTTCTAATTTAAATTTTTAATGAAATTTGGAATGTAGCCTAATCTGATTTTTTGCTTCAAAATGACGTATTCCACTTGTCTGTGGGACTTGTGGTTCTTTCTGTGAAAGTGGGTGACAGACGGGACAGACAGACGGGCTGAACGATTATAAAACCTTCCACTTTTTACGTTAAAACGTAGTGTGGAAGCTAAAATTGATTCTTTATCTAGTTTTATTTAATGATAATTATTTAAATGAAAAAATTGGTTGTCATCAATAAAAAATATAATAAATCTGACTTATGAAACATATATTATAATATATAAATCAGAATTATTTGAGACCCCTTCAAAAAGTGTTACATCGCTATTAGAATAATAATCAATAAATAAAGTTTGCTTCGTTATAATACTTTTCCTGAACTTTATATAACTGTAGATAATGAGTATCCGAAAAATGATTGATGACCTGAATAAATAATAAGTTTAACACGACCATATTAGAAACACATTTAGATTAATATTGCATGTAAATTTATGCGCAATACGCGACTTTTGTGTTTGTATTGCTGCGTTATGACGTAGGGCAGAGATTTTGGGATAGATATACTATGAATAAGGCTTAAAAGGAATGATGTTTTTTTCTTTTTCTTGAGTTAAAAGTTTTTCGCGTCTATAAAAAGGCTGCGTGTTTCGCATTCAGTAAGCATTCAATATGTTAAAGAATAAATTTGGCTAGTAGTTTAAAGTAATATTAATCCGTAGGCGACTACTAGTTTCAACTGTTGCAAAACGGCCATTGTCACCTTGGAAATTGACCATTTGATGGAATTATAGCTTTAAAAAAATCTCTTTTTATCAAGTTTTTTTTAAAGACATAGGTGGATATAGTAAATTATGAAATGAAAAAAGTTAATCAACAAAAGTTGGGTTGAAGCAACAAAATAATCAAGGTTGCAAAAATAAATTTAAATTTTAAATGATTTTTGAATATATACTTCACAGCCAAAGACAAAAATGTTGATTCTTGTTATTTTAATGATGATACGATTAAATGAATTTCTATATGAAATTGACAAGAAATCGTCATTTATAACAAAAATTGAGTTTTCGATGCCATATTTTTTTGCATAGAATTCATAATGTAAACTTTTTTTAAAAAGTCATATTAGTTTTCAGATTTTACAATTTCTCTTTGATATAAACGGTAACCAATGGGGTATTTTACACGAAAAACTGTTATTGAAAGTTAAATTACTCTTATAGATTTTATTTCATTTATAAAAACGTTTCTTTTTTAAAAATAAATCATACACAAAAAGCCATTAAAGTTTTTTTTAAGGATGTCCCCAAAAGAGTGTAACAACTACCAGCCACACATACGTGATGATATCATTAAATACTAAAAAGATACAGCTTTACGTTTGAGTCATACGGTAAAACTAAAAATAATAAAATTTCATTTTTTTTTTATTTATGCTAATCATTTATTCCATAAAAACAATGCAACATGTTATTTAATAATATAAAACAATATTTGGAGGTAAACAAACTTTATTGACAAATAACATTATCTATTTAACGTCTACTAGTATTATAGCTACATCATTGCATTCAATGCAATGATTTTAAAAACAGAGGATCCTTTACTTATCCCCCTTCAATGGAACTGTTTTAAAACTATATCTTGTTTTCTCAAACTTAAAATAAACCTGCCGATAAAGCTAGAAGCCTGATAAGCGCTAATCTAATCAATGTTCGTGTTTTAATATTAGTGCATAATTGCTATTTTTTATTCATCTATTCTTATGATGCAATTCTAGAGCATAAAATGTTTACTCATTCTTTGATAGTAAAATTATCAAAAAGGCCAGGAAATATATATACCTAAAGTAACTGCCTCCATAGTATGCATAGTTAACAAGCTACATCAATATTCGCCAAAGTCACAAGCCTTTTCATGATATAAATAAACCTCATATTACATTTAAAAAAAAAAAAAATCATGAAAAATAGAAAGCACACACAACAAAAAGAGTGCAATTATCAAAAAGAGAGCTGTAAAGCTATCTTTTACATTCGAAAGTTAATCTTCATAATAACTTTGCATTTGATTATTGAAGACCCATTTAAAATAAAAATATTCATCTTAATGAATCATTTATAGACCAAATATAAGTCGAATAATAGAATAAAATAAACCAATGGAGCACGAAAGAGAATTTCCACTTAAAAAAACATAACACCATTTTGTTACATGAAATGCAAAAAAAAATCTAACAATAATAAAATAACCCAAGGATAGCTCTAGTGCTACAATAATTCAACCAAACCTAACAACCAATAATGACCTTGTTCCAATCACCGAAAACTTCAAGTTTTTGTGTGTTACAGACACATTTTTCAGACTTTTACTAATCTTAGCTGACAATTCAAAATAAGTAGTTCAATTCAGCAGAATTTTGTACTCGCACATTGACGACTATTTCGAGTGCTTTCAAACACAAAATGCTTCTGAGTAAAGTTTGAGAAAGTTTGGTTTGGTTAGAAGTCTTAAAAAGTCTTTATTTTTTCTGCAGAAACCGAATCAGATAAAGAACAATTGTTTCAATTAACAACTGTTAATTGTTTCAATTAACAACAAAGCCCAATTTGAAAGCACAGGCAGAAGTTTTAAGGGAAGTACTATTGTTTGTTTTCATTAAAACTTTTTAATACTAAGTAATTTTTACATAAATATATTTAGCCTACTTTTCTTTTTTTTATTCGAAAGAATTAAAAAAATGAAAAAGTAGGTATTGACATGCGGTCGATGTCCGTCTGTCTGTCCATCTGTCTGTCCGTACCCCCCTTCCAAAATCGGTTCTATCAATCGGATCTTAAAAATTCTTTTTTTGTTAGAAAGATATGACATCAGAGACCTAACTTTCATACTTTTTGTCCGCCTGTCTGTACGTCCGGGCGGTCATAAATCTACTATCTGTCGGCGAATTTCCCATTGAATTAGCATTGAAATTCAATTATGAGTCATTTAAATCACTGTTGCCAAATAGACAATGGCATGAGAAACTTTATTTATTTAAAAATAGTAGGTATTGACATGCGGTCGATGTCCGTCTGTCCGTACTGTTCTTCCAAAATCGGTTCTATCAATCGGATCTTAAAAATTCTTTTTTTTTTGTTAGAAAGCTATGACCTCAGAGACCCAACTTTCATACTTTTTGTCCGTCTGTCTGTACCTCTGGATGGACATAAATCTACTATCTGTTGGCGAATTTCCCTTTGAATTAGCATTGAAATTAAATTTTGAGTCATTTAAATCACTGTTGCCAAATCAACAATGGCATGAGAAACTTTATTTAAAAATATTTGAAGCAAAATAATTTTTTCATGAATCATTTTGGAATTACGTCATAAAATGTACGCCAAGGTGATTCTTTGATTGTTCATTAATTGTTCACCAAGAAAGCGGCAAGGCATATTTGTTGCATACAATTCTGCTTAGTTTTAATTTACATTTATTTTTTTAATGCTGTTTGGAGTAGTTTCATTATATTTGTTATTAATAAATATTTAATTATTCTTTGAACTACAAATAAATCGAGCAGACGATAAATAATATTAAGTTAATTTGTGAAAGAATATTAAGGAAAATAGTTGATTTGGGCTTTTAGAAGTTTAAATTATAGCTGGATGCTGCGTTTAGCGATTTTTTTTCTAATGTGTGTAAATCTAGTGTAGAAACGATTGTTGATGATATATACTGTTTTGAACCTTGTTGTTTCCCGATTAGAATTTCAGTAATTTTTTAAGTAACAGGAAAGTAGGCTATTTTAGTTCTTTAAGAACTTCTAATTAAACGTTCCAGATATTTTAAATATAACTTTTATTAATTTTTTTCATGCTTGTAGCTTTGTGTGTCACCCATTACCTCCTCACTGTTATTATTTTCCAAGCTTAAAAAAATAACTATTGGCTAATAATGGAACACCAAACTTGTAAATAGCAAATTTTAAAAGTATTTAAAAACATAATAAATAAGAAACTCAAATTATAGTTTTGAATGATTCATTGTTTTAGGATAAAAAATATATATATAATACTATCCCAAAAGAAATAAACGATTGTCTCTATTGTTGTTGCAATTTTGTACTTTTTATATCATCATATTTAGCAATAGCACATGTGATAACAATTCAACAACCGAAACGCAGATATCACAAAAATCCTTCCCTTTCATTTCGTAATATTATCTCCTGAAATAGTACAGGCAGGTGTCAACAATCACACCCATATTTGAAACGAAAAACCAATAATCGTTTCATGAACTTTTGAAATGAAACTGAATTGCCACACAAAAGTAATAAATGGTAGTTTTTAATTGCAACAAAACTTTATATTAAAACTATATATATTTGAATTAGATTTTAACTGTAACAACAGGGATACGGAAACAATTCAACAAGCTTTAAGCTTCTTTGGGAAATCGTTGTTCATTCTATCTTATAATCGTTCAAAACTGAGAAAAAAACATCTTAATAATATTCTTTTGGAACAATTTTCTATTATAATAGATTTAAAGATTTTGTATGAACATACTTGTAGACTCTGCTTTGCAAATGTAAATATATGCACCAAAAGAAAGCTTTACTTTTCTGAAACGTACTATATTTTCTGATCTTCAGCAAAGAAAAAACAAAAATGATTTTATACATATATTATGTTTATGTTAGTTTAAAAGTTCTTTCAGCTTCAAACTATACTTTTAGGAATTCAAAAATGCCAATATCTGTGTATATAGTTCCTAATCCTCATTTTGTTTTATGAACTATTGCTAACCTTTTTGGAAGCATGCTGAATGATTCCGACTAAATTTTAACAATATCGACCTCCAAATAATTTTTCATATCAAATAAAGGAATAGCAACACAGGTTAAAATTAATCGAATAGGCTTTCTTTAATAATTATTAAAGCTAGTCATAAAATATTCAGTTTTCAAATATTAAAAATCTACTTTTCTTCTACAATTTTCAATGAAATTTGCAATTATTACCAAATTAATGTGAAGTTCTACAATTTCATTTTTTGTGTGTCGAATTTCTTGTTTTTGCTGTGAGAGTGAATGTTTAACGGAGAAAGAGCCTTTGTGAAAGCTTTCACTTGCTCAGAAAGTCGTGTGATAGCTTTTAAAATGTTGTTTAGACTGACAAGGACAATAGTAACTGTTACAATTTACTATTTATATAACAGTGTTATATAAATAGTAATAATGCTAAAATATTTATATTATATAATATAAAGCTACCTTCATTACTTACATTTAACTATAATGGGTATCCAGAAGCCATAAACAGATAATATGAAAAATAAATAGCCACCGAGACCGGTTTGTAAAATGAAGAGGGTAACCCAAGGACTTAAGAAAATTCGAGAATACCTATTTATTTTTTATTCTACAAAGGAAGATGTATGATTGATTGAACAGTGGTATCACTAATATTAATTTTTATGGACTAATGGCATAAAATACTAATGGCATTTCAACATATCAGAAGAATAAAATATTATTATCGCCGTAATTGAACACCGCGAAGAATACCAACTAGGCCCAACGCATAAGAAAATAGGTTTGAACTGATCTGGACCCTTTGCATTAGACATTTGATGAATTTTATGTTATTCATGAATTGCTAAAGACTATCAAAATTGATATTCATTATATAACTCAGGAGTCTAACGAGGGTTAAATAGATAATAATCGAAACATATTTATTAAATTTTATTTAATAACTACTTTTTCAAAGTTAGTAACTTAAAAGAGTATAAAAATGCATAAACTACTTTTTAATACTATTATATTGAAGTGTGTGTGTAATCTAACTAAGTTTAATTTATTTTTTAAAAATATATAATATAATAAGCATTTTAGTCTCGTGTTTTAAAGCAAATATTTTAATATATAATTTATATATATATAAAGAGGACAAATATTTAAATTTCTAAAATTATGAAAAGTTATAAAATTTATTAATGAACCATATTTTATTGCATTTAAATTCAAACCAAAATTACTAAAATATTGCATTCAAATGCATTTAAATTAATAAAAATTTTAATGCAAAAGCATTTACTGTAAAAATTCTAAAATGTAAAATTAAAATACTTTGTCCTAATGTGAGCTATAATATAATTTGGATACTGGATAGAATAATTAGTTGTCTAAGTTTATAAGTTATAAAAAAGATTACTAAAAACTTTTATGCAAATGAATACAAAACCCTTTTTAAAAATTACTACAAGATAAAATATATATTTAATTCATCGTAATGAAATCAATAACCATAAATACCTTATTATCACTAGGGCAAGAGGTTGTGGAAAAAATATATCAACAAATAACACTAACAATTAAATATTATATTATCTGAACTCTAATTAGATTTAAAAATAATAATAATGCCGGAACATATCCTTTTTGTTATTCTTTAGCTAAACAAATCCCAGCCAAATTTCCTAGAAACAAGTAATAAATGTATGTCACTAGGTGAGAGATTATGGGAAAATATCCATAAGAGAATAATATGCTTAGGTCCACAATAATATTAAAAAATCGATTATGATTTGTGCTCTCTTTTGATATTTAATAACAAAAATTACGGGGGATGATATTCCCTTTAATCGAATGGCTATAAAACATAACCCGGCCAAATTTCTTGGATAGCTGGTCTATAAGTGACTAGTGCAAGAGGTTATGAAAAAAATTTGTGAATTAAATAACAGTTATAATTAACTGCCAATTATAATGTAATAACTTTTTGTGTTTAACAAAATATTCACCGTTAAAATACCTTTTTTTTTCTTGTATTCATTAACTAAAACAAATCCCAGCCAAATTTCTAAGAAATCCGGACAAAATATGAGTCACAAGTGCAAATTATGAAAAATAAAGTGTTCAATAAAATAATTATACTTAAATATCAATTAGCTCTTTTCTTTTCCTATTTATCATTTTTTATTTTCAAAACAATGACCAGGGGGAAAATTTCATCTATTGACTAAAACAAATCCAAGTCAAATTTCTAAGAAATCCGGACAAAATATGAGTCACAAGTGCAAATTATAAAAAAAAATTGTACAATTCAATAATTATAAATAAATATCTATATTCTCTTTTGTTTTCCTTTTCAAATGCTTAACCAACAATGATCAGGAAATTTCAATTATTGACTAAAAAAAATCCCAGCCAAATTTCCAAGAATTCCTGCACGGGCAAAGTATGAGTGACAAGTGCCGATTATGAAAAAAAATATGAACAATAAAATAATTATAATTTATTTCAATTAACTCTTTTCTTTTCGTATGCTTAATAAATAATGAACGGGAAATTTCTAGCATTGACTAAAACAAATACCAGGTAAATTCCCTGCAAATCCTGACAAAATACAAACCACATATGTAAATTATTTTTTTAAAAATATATATACAATAAAATAATTATAATTAAATATCAATTCACTCTTTTATTTTCGTATGCTTAGCAAAAACAATGACCAAGTAAAAAAATCCATCTAATGAGTAAAACAATTCCCAGCTAAATTTCCAGGAAGTACGGACAAAATATAAGTCACAAATGCAATTTTTTTAAAAATATGTACAATAAAATAATTTTATTGAATATCAATTAACTCTTTTCATATGCTTAACAAAACAATGACCAGGGGGGGAAATTTCAGGTATTGACTAAAAAAAATTCCAGCCAAATTTCCAGGAAATCCGGAGAAAATATCAGTCACAAATGCTAATTATTAAAAAAAATGTACAATAAAATATTTATAATTAAACATCAATTAAATATTGTCTTCTTCGTATGCTTAACAAAACAATGACCAAATGACCAAGAAAAAACAAATTAACTAAACTACTGACACTATTGACTAAAACAAATCCCAGCCAAATTTCCAGGAATTCCGGCCCGGCAAAATATGAGTCACTAGGGCCAGCGCGATTTCGTGAGCGAAGGGGTAGAGCAATCAGCTGTAGTCCCGATTGCGTCACCGCAGTAGGGGGGTGGGGCACACACTGTAACAGTCTGTCACAACACACGCGATCGATCAGGAATGTTACTCGGAACCATTCGAGGCCGAGATTTTCAAGGTCAGTTACGTGGAACAGCGATTTTTATGATCGATTGATTGATGGATTCAAATTGTGCACAGAAGAAATATTTCAAGTGAAAGTGGGAGACGATTTTCTTACATTTTGGGGGGTTGTGTTTGACTGAAGTATCCTGTGCAAAAGCGTTGCATATTTTTATGCACTCAGATATACAAAATAGTCTTGTTTGTTTGACCTAAACTAGCCAGTAAAATTCAGATTGCAGATTGATGGATTCAAATTGTGCACCGAAGAAGAAAGATTTCAAGTGAAAGTGAGAGACGATTTTTCTACATTTTGGGGATTGTGTTCAACTGAAGTATCCTGCGCAAAAAGATAAGCATGTTTTTATGCATTCACAAAATATTTTAGATATATACAAAATAGTCTTGTTTGTTTGACTTAAACTAGTCGGCGAAATTCGGTTGGTATCATAAGGAGATATTATAAAAAAAATAACTTTGAAGATTAATATGCACAAACAATTCGATGATGTAGTTCTACGTTGAAATTACGACCGTTTAATGTTAACCTACAAGATTTGTTTGGGCTCTCATATGAATAGAATTTTATTAGATATTTTGTAATTGAATTGAAATACTAAATTGAGGGAGAGCTCTTCTCATTTGATTCACTTGTCTCACTAATGCCCTAAACACTCCAACTGTCCTTGGTTGAGAATTAGTTTCGCCTCCCCCTACAATAAATCTCACGTTTTATTCTCCCGTCGTTTAAGGATGTTGCGTGAATACCTAGCAACTCTTCACACCTGGGAAGATTCGAATAAGGCGCGCCGAGAGTGATGTAGAGGTTCAATCGCGAAGGGAGTAGAGAGAGAGAGGGGGGGAGGGAGATAGATCGCTCCGTGTAGCGGTATTGCAAACCACTACGGCCGGGATTCGGCCTTGGATGCCGACAGCATACTAAGATAGAGTTACCAATGTCTTCGATATCCTACGTAAACCGACCTGTCAATCGAAATGACACACACAAAAAAATTATAGATGAGAGAGAAAGTGGCTCAGGGGATGGACTCACCTATCGGCTCCCGCCACTCCGGGCCCATTTTGTAAGTCGACATTGTCACGAATCGATGGGAGTCAAGACGATATAAGCCACTTTGAGAAGAAGTACGTCAACACAGTCGCAATGTCCGGCATTGCGAAGTCAAAGTAGCACAACAAGCGAAGGGAACACTTTTACTACTGCTGCGTTTCTCTGCACTGCTGCGCGATTTTTTCACGACTGCTGCTGTATCGGAGATTGGAGACGGCTCACGTGTTGAGTCGACTGTTTCCGAAAGCCCGTTTGGGGTTGCTGTTGGCGACGTTGTTGGCGGCGAGTTTTATCGCCGGTGTCGCAATGCTTGTTTTGATACTCGCCTGCATCTCTGAAAACGTTGAGATTACGTCAAAGGTTGCGTTTTTAATATAAATACGAGAAATATAAAGATGTTTGTTTTGAAAAGGCTGTGCTACTTTCACTTCTCAGCAAAATCTTGAGCAAGTCATTGATCATTCAAATGTTCTCTTCATTTAGATATCTTAACCATGACTTTTTAAAGCATTTTCAAACTATGTTACAAATCTCCAGTAGCGTACCCAGAGAAAAACTGTCCCAATGAAAAATTTTCTCCAGACAAAGTGACCAAACAGTTTCAATCCTGTGAGCGATAAGCAAATTAGCTGAAGTATAAACTTGTTTTCACTACATGAGAAAAATATTTAAATTTTTAATTGAAATTTCTTTAAAAATTTGAATACTATTTTTCTGTTGCAGATGATTATAAATTACCCCTCCACGTTTCAAATTTCAAAATTTAGTATAATCATAAAAATTAATAACTTTTTAAAAATTATGTGTGTTGCTGGAAAACCTGACAATCAAGAGACGGGGGACTGTATCCCTTAGGGGGGCCGACCCGGCGGCGCAAAGGTTAGGGAGCTAGCCTTTGGAGCCTCTGGGTTCGGGTTCGAATCCCGGTATAAGGCATGGATGTTTGTGTTTGTCGAGTATATGCAGAGTACGTGCTCGTTAAATCTGTTGTTTCCGAAAGTTTTGTGGGCGGTCATTGCGCAGTTTCCCACGGGTACAGGTCATTGGAGACTATTTCCCTCTCCTTCAGGGACATGTCTAAGTTATGGAGGTGGCGATAGATGACAACATCTGTCTTATATGTGTGTATGTCGTGTTCGTCCTTCTTGACGATGGTTTAAAAGCGGGTCTTTGTGACCAAGCACACAAGCCTGAAAATATATGTCTACCAACCAACCAATCCCTTAGAGGGTTAAGAAATGTCTATGTTTCTTCAAATTTACCACGCATGATAATGACAACCATCAAATATGAAATTTATATGGGTGACACTGTTTAATTGTACATGAATTTTCATTACCGTAGTAAGTGCAAAATTTGCATGGTCAATATATTATATATAATCGAAGGAAGTTGGTAGGCATATCTTTGTTGGTTTTTGTAGTATGTGTGCAGGCCCTTTACAATGCATATTAACATTTTACTTCTCTTCAGATGAATAAAATAGTTCAAATTATTGAAATCAATTCGAACTAGCTCCCATTTAAAAGAAAATCTTATAAATTGATTGGGGTAAAAGTAAATTATAGAACTTCCATTTAAAACACTCCGAAAAATGTTTGCTTGATTGAAGGGGTGAAGCTATTAAAAAAATTAGCTATTCGGATAGTCGGATATTTGCGTTCTGATAGTCAGAGTTCCGATAATTAGAGTCCCACTGTTTTTAGAAAAAAATTTCTTGCATATTTTACACATTTTCAATAAATAACGAAATTATAGTGACTAAACTTAAATTAGAAAATCGTGTAAGCACACAATACGCGCCTATGAAAATGTTTTCGAGTATGCTAAAGGTCTATATTTCAAAATAATCATTGCAATTCCTTTGTCGAGTTAATGTACGGCTTCCTCTATAGTCAAAGTGTAATCATCCTTGATTGAAGACCTTTTATATTGTAAACTTGCTTTCTTTCCCTAAGCATCTATGTGGCAATAGTCTAGACATAATAAACAGGCTGTGCTATTATAAAACACGGATATTCATTTTGTGGACTAGACAAGCAGCTGTTTCGAAGAAAACAACCTCAAATAAAATGCGTTGTGTAGATTATGCAAATCGATGTATTGACTCTCATTTGTAAGAATTGCGAATTTCTACTATAGTAAACAAAAATATTATTTTAATCGAAAAATGTGTTTTATTAAATTTTTGGAATAGTTTTGCTATCAATGTAGTTTGCATACCTCGTTGCATACCTCGCACATCATTTAATATATATAAATTTTTTGTGAAAATTTTAGAATGTAAAAAATATTTATGTATATTGCCGAAATATACGTATTACAAAGTTTTAATGTCCTTAGAAATAGTTCAATTGTCTGTTTAACTTTCAAAACCCCGAAATTCATTTAAAAACTTAAATTTAATTTTCTCATTTTCTCTCGAGAGAAATATCTAACACTTATGGTGTTATATGTAGAGTTAAAAATCTTTTAGTAATTGTTTCACAGTAGCATAATTTAACTAACGCTGAGATTTTGTCTTTTATGATTATTGCATAATCTTTTTAATATAAGATTTTAAAAAATCTCCACCCTGTTACTTGATCGATATGCCAGATTTCCGTTTAGAGAGTTATACTAATACGTACTTCCTTATCAAAATTCAAAAAGTATTCTTTTCGCCTCTTGAAAATATGTAGGTATGTTCTAAAATCTAAATAATAGACATTTAACAAAAGATGATATTTGCACACGAAGAAAAAATATGAACTTGTATAATTTACAGATAAGTTTCAGGCTGTTTTTTATTTATAAATAAAAATAAGCAGCAATTTTTAATGCATATATCAAAAGGTACAAAAGCATTTGCGTTATTAATAAGAGTTTAAGAAAGACACGTATTCAAATGCAAATGCAAATGTTCTTCGTTTTTTTTTCACTGAAGACGAGACAACGTTTAAGTTCCAAAACGGTTAGATGCTTTTTAAGATCTTTTAACTTTTCATTTGCGTTTGAATACATTGCTTTTTTAAACTCTTGACTACTTTTAGTAAAATATAATTTTGTATTTATTTTGTAGCAGCATGTTTATTCGTTATAAGTAGGTCTTACACAACACTTCATTTCAATTTAAAATTTAAACTGTAAAAAATCTTTTCTAATTACATGGCTACAGTAAAAAGTATTCTATAAATTCATAAAGCATTATTTAATTAAAGTGTTAAATATTTTTTGCTGTTAAAAACATTAGATTAAGCAAGTTGAAACGTAACAATGCATAAAAAATATCTATGCTGTTTTATTTAGCTTAAGATTTTTTTTGTATATTTACCAAAACAAAATAAGTGTTAATCTCGGTGAATAATAATAATGTCATTTTCGTTAGCAATTCTCCATATAAACCCTATAAGCCGAAGTTACACACACAAAGTTTCAAGGTTAGGTTAGTTTGAATTATCGTCGCACTAGAGCTACACGAGGCAAAGTTTCAAGAAAAACTTTGCTCCTTTTCTGTTTATCGATGTGCCAGTATCCTTTAAAATAGATTATATAAAAAAAATAATGAAATTCGGTTTGTGCGAAATGGTGCAAAAATTTAACGAGTGATATGTACATACACCGACTTTTAAAAACGCAAATAAATAAGAATTTAAAATCTTAAAAATATTTTATATCTATTCCCAACTGTTCATAAATTTCAGAGATCCCCATTTTCTAAAGGTCAAAACAAGGTGCGCAGAAAGGGTGCAAACATTTAACATGTGATAAATTATTAGGTCAACTTCTATCCAGCAAATAAATGTTAATAAGAATTTAAAATCTGAAAAATATTTATATCTGTTTCTAAATGTATATACATTCAAGCGATCTCCAGTTTCTAAAGGTCAAAACATGGTGAATAGACGGAAACAAAAACCACTCTCACGTTCCACCATTCTTCCCTTATACTTAGTACAATAAACTTTTTTTTTTAAAATTCTAAGTATTCTTAATACACAGCAAAGCAAGGAAACACTTTGGACCTGACTCACACATAATTTCCCACTGTCCAAGTGTGGCACGCTATGTCTAGGAATGGGTTTGACAAAGCTCTAATTAAAATTAAACAAATTTTTGCCAAAATTTAGTCGTTAATGAAAGTAAAAAAAAAATCCACACAACCAAAGGTATTTTATAAAGCCATTTTGTCCCCTTTTATTGATACCCCTGAATATAAGGTAAGTGGCAAAAATTATAAAATTTCATTACTGCATGATAATTAAATTGACTATCTACTTGATATTAAATTTAAACTGTCAACCCTAGAATTTAAAATTACGTATTTTCTATAGTTGTGTTGTATTTCTTCAACAAATTTTGCATTTGATACACAGTTTTTTTCAGTCAAATGTAATATTCTCTGAATTGACCATACCATAACATCATATCTGCGGCCAAGAAATTAAATAGATAAATGAATATTTTATCGGGTTTTTTGCATTATTATAAAGAAACAAAGTACGCAAGAACAGTTTGCATGTTAAATTGCTTTTATCCATAAAACTTTTTTTTCCTGTTAGCCTTTTCTTAGCATTTCGTCATGTTCATGAATCAACATGTCCATGGTTTTACACAACTTTACGAAATGACACCTCAATTCGTGTTGTCATAAATGTTGTTAACATTTATCAAATTAATAAAATATGTTACATAAACAATATATCGCAATTGTGGAGGAAATATACTTTCAAAGTAATATGATTTAAAAGTGTATGTGTAAGAAATATATTTCTACTTTGTTAATATAACTATTACTCTTTACAAATGTAAAGTATATCTTTATAAATGTAAATTAATAAGGATACTCAATAAATGAATAAATGTAAATAAATTCTTTATAAAAGTAAAATATGAAATTAATTTAAACTATTTAAGAGGAAAATCTTTATTTCATATATTTTTTCTCTATCTCCCCTATTATTAATTTTCACTTTATTTATAACGAATTTTTTATCTTGTTACACCGAGGATGTATAAAAAATAATTTGTTAATTGGTTAAGTTTTATTATGGAAGGAGTTAAAGAGCAATTTTGAAAAAAAAAATTGAGTAAGATGCAAAAGGTGTAAATAATAACTAAAAAATAAAATAAATAATTAAAATATACAAATAAGTTAATTTACTTAAATATTATTCGACTTGTTATGTACTAAATATACCAACAACACTGATAATCGTAAAAATATGCTATACTAACTACATCATTCTATTATTTGATATAAATATTTTCCTTATATTCAAATAAAACCTACTACTAATCATGAACAACAACCAGTTTTATGTCCGTATGAAGAGTAGTTATATACATGGACTGCCATTTTTGTACTTAAATTTTATTGCGAATTTCAAATGTATGATCTGTTTAGATTGTTATTTTTTCAACGTTGTATGCAAAGTGTAATTAAAACTTAAAGTTTCAAAAATTTCCGAAACATATATATTTTTATTGTTAAAATTTTTAGCATGAAATTGTATGTTTCTTTAAAAATAACCCTTAAAACATATAAACAAAACAAGTAGGTTTGTAACAAAATCTGTCACTCAGCCCGCTTCCCCACAACATTTGTGTTCAACAGGAAAAAGTCGCCAAACACAATATTAATTCTATGAAAAAC
Organism: Oedothorax gibbosus; assembly: GCA_019343175.1. Classification (NCBI taxonomy): domain Eukaryota; kingdom Metazoa; phylum Arthropoda; class Arachnida; order Araneae; family Linyphiidae; genus Oedothorax; species Oedothorax gibbosus. The sequence continues at coordinate 27,786,257 of CM033273.1, forward strand.
ATTTACACGCTGAATTTGGTTATTTTCATTTATTTTATTTCTAAAATTCAATAATTATTTCTTTAATAATTATTATCGTTTGCAAAAATTAATTTATATTTAATAGAATAAATATGTAATATTTCTCTCTTTTCTAGTAGAACCAAAACAATTCATATCAACATGTAAACAAAAAAAATCTCTTTGTGAAATATATTTAACGTCATTTCAAACTGATTGATGTCGCAAAAATAAATTTGTTTTAATTTATTTTTTAAAAGAATTAAAGTTTCTCAAGTGATTGTTGCGAATGACAATGGTTATTTAATTCTAATAAAAATGGCTTCTTATGCTTTTTAAATGAGCATTAAATTTTGCGGTTTTTTTAAATAATTAAAGTACTTCGAATTCAATTTTTTTTTTTGAGATTTTCAATGTCTTCTAATTTCGATGCTTTGAATTTTTTTACGTATCGCACTTACCTTTAGCATTTGTAGTTTGGGCTATGAAAGTGGATGACGGACGGACAGACAGACGGACGGACTGAATGATTATAATACCTTCCACTTTTCACGTTACAAACGTAGTGTGGAAGCTAAAACTGACACTTTTGAAGAAAATATTAGATAGCCCTTTTTCGTACCAATTGGGGTATGTCTGTGGTCAAGGGCACGAAATTAAGCGCCTTAGAGAAAATAACGCAGCTTCATTAGCATAGCTAAATTATTCGGATCCCGATCAGAAAGTTCTCAGACAAGAGTATTAAGTAACACGGAAATCGTAGCTTTGGGCCAGTGAGTAATTTTGTTAAACCAGAATTCGGACAATTATTACATTATCATTAAGAAGGAGAAAATGATCGATTAGGCTTAATTTTGGTCTAGTTATTTTATGTAAAGGTTAGGATACATATATATGGGTTTTGCCAGTAATTTAGATGAATTGGATAACTTTTACACATTTTTTTCAATAATTCAAAATTGCATTTTTTTTAACTATTACATCGTGCTTCATAAATTACTTTATAAGTGCTGAGTTACTTTCATAAATGTGCTTTCCCATTTTAATTAAAACTTATTTTTCAGATTATTTAGGAATAAAATTCAAATTGAAATACTTCTAAATTTTCGATAAGCATAATTAATATGATTTTTTTTTAAATATTCTCTCTACATTGAATTAGAATATTTTTTTTTAATTCTAAGTTACATTTTTACAAAAACTAAAATTTTTGTTCAAATAACTACAAAATTTTTGATTAAATTCTACAACTATAAAATTAGAATCTAATAAACTGGAACGATTCTGTAGCTTATTTGTAAAAGGACTGTGATCTCAAATATTTTACTAATACTGGACATCGGCTCTTTTTCTAAGAAGAAACACACTAAATATTTGTTTGGATCTCTTAATGAACTTAGTTCGCAGAAGGGAATACCTCGGAAGTAACGTTAGACGGAAAGGGAAGTGACGTTTGTAGGATCTTCCGGTAGTTTTTCATTCAATTGTTTTTGAATGAAAATTTAGTACAATACTTTTAATTAATGTAATTTTAAAAGACATTACATTAAAGCTATATGTATAAAGGAAGAAGTCCTGACAATTTCACTGACTCAAGTTTCAACGCCCAGCCAAAACTGTTAGATGTACAAATTCCAAATTTTAGGAGCTTATTCTTTTTGTACTGAAAACGTCATTTAAGAAGCGATTTTTCGAAATTTGAACCCAAACGGGTCTAGGAAGGCAAAACGTGAGTCGATTTCTCCACAGGAATAGCATTGTGCATTATTGTGAGCTTAGCTAGATTTTATGGCACAATTTTTAATTTGAAAAAAATATCAAGAGCGATCTCAAATTAAGTATAAGTAAGAAAAAACACGAGTTTAATATGTAATATTGCAATTTGAACATCATTATTTGCTTTTTTTTATTCATTGAATATCTATATTAAATTTTTAATGCTTGGGCTCAATTTTAATAATATTTCCTAATTATATTCATTTCTAGAGATCGTTGTTTAATTTTTCTGTTTACAAAGATAAAGAATTTTTTTTAAAAAACCTTCCCCCTAGACAAATAGAATTTTAAAACTGCGGCGCTTTCTACACTATAGATATACACTTTGGGTATTCTATTGAAATAATGATTTTTAAGTCAGCTTTTGCTTCAGCTTAAAACAAAATTGCAGGCAAATTAAGTATGTATATTTCGCCATTTGACGTCCGTGCGTAGTCGCGCCGATCAAAATATCCGGCAGGTATTCCGGGAACAGGAACTTGATTTTGGCACTAGTCGTGACAGCTCGTGATGTGTTTTTGCTTCCTGCGATTGGCAACACTGCGACATTGCAATGGCGGGAGGCAATCGTACTTTTTTTTAATCTAAGACAGCGAATTTATCTGTATATCAGAGGAAAACATAACTAAGTCCTGTGTTAAGTCTATGGAAAGATGTGTACTTTTGCACACAGATATCAATACATTTTCTCTGTGTGTCTTATTCATTTCCATTGCGAGGAACACATTACGCCGAATGTCTATCATTTGTCTGCACAGAATGTAATTAGTACTTTAATGCCTATTCAAGTAATTTAGATAGTTAGAATGTGTTACCTAGTTGTGTTAGTGTTTTGTGACGCATTACACTTTAATTTAGCATTTGCAGTTTGGGCTATGAAAGTGAGTGACGGATGGACAAAGACTTTTTAAAAGCTTTTACCTTTAGCTTTCACACTACGGTTAGAATGTAAAAAGTGTAAGCTTTTATAAAGGCCATGTCTATCCGTCCCCCACTTCCATAGCTCAAACTACAATTGCTATATACAAGAGTGATGCGTCAAAAAATTCAGAGCATATAAACTAGAACACATTGAAAATCTCAGATAAAAAAATCTAATTAGAAGTATTTCAATTATTTAAAAAAAAACTTCAAAATTAATGCTTGTCTAAAAGGCAGAAAAAGAATTTAATGCCCATCTAAAAGGCAATAAGAAAGCAGTTTTTAATAAAATTAAATCGCTATTGCCACTTACAACAATTGCACGAGAAACTTTATTTATATTAAATAAAAGTTTTAATAAAATTTATTTTTGCGATATAAATCAGATTAGAATGACATCATAAATGTCACAAGGGGATTAGTTGATTTTTCGTATTATTTGTTTAGAAAGAGAAACAAGAGGCTTTCAGTTTTTTTTTAAGCAGACGTAGTTTTTCTTTGTCATTTAAGCATTTATTAATGAATTATGACGTTTTAATACTAATTATCCCTTTTGAAGAGGTTTTTAGAATCGTCTTTTCTTCTTAAATAGTATTTAAATATCAATTCGTTTATGCATGTTTTGAAGGTGATAGATAGTTTCAATGTTGTACTTTTTTTTAAATTGTGAGCAGTATTGCATATTTATTTTTCGACATGCGAATAAATTTAACAAACAATAAGTGTTATTGAATTCTCATTGAAATGTTGTTTGTTTAATTTTGAAAGTTTAATATAGAACTAAATGCTGTATTTCTGTGGAAATTTCCACAGAAAATTCATTTTCTGTGGAAACAGTTCTAAGTGACAGTCTCTGTTACGAATTTACTTGTTTACGTTATAAACATAGTGCGAAAGTTAAAAGAACTAACAATAAATAAACAATCGACAAAACCGTCTTTTTGCAAATACTTCCTGAAGAATGTATTTTGTGCATTATTTTTCCATGGTTACTGCAGAATTTCTCGGAAATTAGTCTAATATGTTGAATAAGTCAAAGCTATTTAGAATTTTTCATTCTTGTAATTTAGCACACATTCCAAGAAAGCATTTTAATGCTATTTGTTGCTTTGAAACTCGAATTTTTTCAAAACAATTCTCTTTAATTAAAATTATATAATGAACGATTTTGATTAAGTAACAATGAACTAATGAAAGCTAATTGCGTAAAGATGTATGTTTTCTTGAAAAGTAGAACAATTACCCACTTTTTTTATGTTTTTGGAGAAATTTTTTACTGCAAACATTCCAGAAACTGAAAGTTTTACCAGTATGAGTCTGTTTTATCTGAAGTTTAATAAACTATTTATATCTACAATTACAATGATAAAAGTATCAGCAAATATAATTATTAAAAGTATGTTACATAAAATGAGTTGGTTGGGGTGTTCACATTTTTAATAACCCCCATTCTTCTATTGTAGTACCGTCGAATGGGGTACCTTTGGTCCTGGAGAGTAAATTTCTCCAAGCTTTTTAAACTACCACCTCATTAAATGCATTATTTAAAAATTGCTAGTAGCATTAGTGGCAACTCCGCCATGACCTGAGTAAAAAACATTTTCAAAAAGAAAGTCAGTTCTAGATTTCATGATTGGGCCAAAATTACCCTCCATCGCCAAAGTTACCTCATTCGACGGTATTTATGTTTTTTCTTTAATAAATAATGTTATGTTACATAAGTTTAAAAACATGCTATACCAATTGAATTTTATAAACAATATTAGTTAAGTTACAACAAAAAATAACTATCCTTACATGTTTACAGATAGACAGTTATCATACGACAAGAAACGTTAAATTGCAGCTTGGAAACTTTCGAAACATATAATTCAATATCTGTTTCGAAAGTGAAAGGGGATTTAAGAGTAATGATATGAAATTTAGCAGAAATAGTTGTAAAACATAGATAGACACTTTGTTTCACAAAAAGCAATGGAATAACGGAGAAATGTACTCAGCCCACAACTATTCCAATGTATAACGATGTCCGTATAAGATTAATAAAAAAATCATACAGATCCGTATGTATATATTCTGCAGATCAAGACAAGGCTATCATTGAATTAAAATAATAAACGAAATAATTAGGATTAATAAACGATTAATAAACGAAAATAGATTTATAAACGAATTGTAAATTTAATTTCTCTAAGTTTATTATTGTACTAATTACAAAACTTAAATGCTTATATATGTAATTTGCTTTATTTTTTCTATTATTTAGGCCATTTAAAAAAACATAAATAACTTATGGACCGTTTATATCTATCTTGAGACAGTCACAGTTTTAAAACCACACACATGTTTTAAAATGTAGAAGTTTATCAAAACTATAAATTTTTAGTCTTATAAAGCCATTTACTACAGAAATGAAATTAAATATTTATAAAAAATCAATATGTTGACTAGTTTGAATTTGCAATTCATACAGTGTGAAAACAAGTCTATTTACTTATTCCTTAAAAGGCTAACCCTCTATCCTTTTGAAGGTTAACCCACATAATTTTTAAATTTTTATAAGTTTTATATTTGTATTGTATTCTAAAATTTAAAGCATGGAGGAGCCATTTATAACCATCTACTACAGAATTACATACATTTTTTAATTTAAGAAATTAAATTTTCAATAAAAATTTTAATTTAAATCTCTTGACGTGAAAACAAGTTTACACTTCAGCCAATTTTGCTTAAACCTCTGTAGGTATTTTAGGTATCTTAGAAACTAAGAACTTGCTCTAATTCTCTCTCGTTTGTATTTTGAGGTAGCGCACACAAATATCCTGCTAATAAAGGAAGCTTTTAACCCTAATTCTCAAGTAGAGTACCCCGCCGTATATCTGCATGGAGGATAAATATGATGAAGATGCTACCACGAGAAAAACTATACAAAAACCAGTTTGCCAAATGAAGCCATGATCGCTTCATTTATACACCCCAAGAGAACACTTGGCGAATGATTTGACGCTTTTCTAAGGGGGAATAGCTATTTCCACAACAGTATCCCCCCCCCCCCCCTTACACCAACAGCCACTTTATTCAAAAACAAAAAATGTTTAAAAAATTAAAGAGTGTACAAATCGTAATTATTTGTCCTTAAACAATCGATTGTCAAAAATCAGAATAATTCTTTTTGCTTAAAACTGACATGTTTGTTTCATTCTAATTATGAATTGTGCTCCCGTTATGTGATATTGGCTCGGTTCGGTTTGTTGGGGTGAATTAAATTGACTTGGCGACTTTTAAATTTCTTAATTTTTTTCTCGCCAAGCACCTCTATGAATTTCTCCCCCATTACTTTAAAGGTGTGATGAACACTCCCACGAAATTTATATCTCCATTCTCCGTTAAAGTGGCTTTCCTTACGCCAGAGGAGACATAGCAGTGAAAACATAAATCTGTGTCACTTTGATGAAAGGGGGGAAAATCAGCAAAGTTGTTGGGAAAATAACATGGAGTGTTGCGCAGGAGCCAAAACAAATCGGAGTGGAAGATCCCGGCCAAATCACTGACTTGGTCTGACAAAGATGTAACTGGCATTTTAAAAAAGATATATATTATTACGAAATTTAATTAAGATTTTCCAATTGCGAATTTTCTCAAGGAGGGATGTCGTAAGGGAGGTGCCGTTGAACGTTGCTCTTCTGAAGGGGTCTCACGGTGACTTAAGAAATTTTGTTTGTAAATTTGTTGTGTCGAAGTCTGTGAAATTGGGGCAAAAATATAGTTTCTTCCTTCTCTATTAACACATTTATATTGTTTTTTGTCATGGATTATGACTTAACTATTGGATATATTAATATATTATTTTCTTTAAATGGATTGTACTTTACTCCAGGGCCTAGATAGCCTCATTTATTTTTAACTCCTTGTATGAAACACTGGTTAATAACACATTTGTATTTTTATTTCCATGGTTAAACTTTATTATCGTCCACGTTTTTCCTTTTTTTCCTCCATGTTTTTCCTTTGCAGTAATTTTTTTTATCCACTTTACTAAAAATCAATAAATTGTTAGTTGAAATTTTGTCATGTCAAAGCATCAAAATCTATTTCTGACTAGTGCGTCGTCCGGGCTGATTGGCCATTAACTTTATGTTTCTTACTCTGTTATACAAAAAAAGTGAAAGAAGCTAGCATTTATATAAAGGACTGCAACGTTGTTTAAAAACTCGCTGAATTATGTTTTTACTTTTTCAGAAAGGAAATATTCGGTTGCATGATACGTTTTAAACACTTTTAAATTATGTCGCTTATAATGTAAAATATTTATCGATTAATTAAAGTAAATATTGCAATAAGAAATCTCCCTTGGAAGGCATATTGCTTATATATATTTCAAAAACAATTATAGATAACTAAAGAATCACTGGGAAAACAGCAGGGTAATGCTTGACGAAATAGGATTATATAGTAATATTTTATAGCTTTAATGCAAACAGAATAAAATTGTTGCTTTATTGATAGTTAACTAAATAGTACGTACTATTTACTTTAAATATTTTACTTAATGCAGGAGATTCATAATTAATTAAAATTTTAAAATGGGACTGTGATTCACATGTGTATTAACTTTGTAGGCATGAATTTCAATCTACAAGTTCAGCACACACAAACTATTACATTACTATATTTAAAAAAAGTTACATTTATGAAACTCGTCAATCTCACAACATTGACATTTAACGTAAAATTGTAAATGTTTTAGATACATTCTATCTAATCTTATCAAAATAATCATGATGGTCTTTGTCATACAAATTTTTCCTGTTTTTAATAACGTTTTTTTAATAATTTTAATGAAATAGAATTTAATACCATAATATACATTTTTAAAATGTAATTTATGTGGCTTTACAAATCGAAGGTTAAAGTCTAAGCTCCAAAAGATTTTCATTTCCGTAATACTGCAACGAAAAAAAATAAAATAACAATTGAGTTTATCGTATTTTGATTTTTTTTTTCGTTTTAGATTTAAACACTCAAATATTTTGGAAAAAGTAAACCAACATAAGTGAATATTGTTACATTTAAATATTTTTCCAAACAGAAAATAGAAATCTCACAACCCATCAATAAGCGTAAATAATTAAATAATAAAAATAATGTAGTAAATTACATTTGTGCAGAAAACAGCTTAGACAATTTTTTACAAAATTATATCTCCGTAATCAGCAGCTTAATCTTAAAAATACTTTCCTTCTTACAAATTTTCCCTTAAAGTTTGTGAATAAAATGTAATAATACTATTGAACAACAACTTAATAACAATATTTTAAAAACGTATCAATATTATCTTTGAGCAATAAAATAGTTTGATAAGAATACAAATATTATAACGTCAGACTATCTGAGCCCTACATTTATTCCATCAACAATAGGCAGTTAACATAAAAACTACATAGCTGAAAATTGCCCTTTTTTATATCTTTAATCTACTGTGTATTTATTATACGAGTGGTTATACGTTATTATTTTCGTAGCACTTCAGGTCACTACATATAAAATTAGAATTATTTTTAGTACTCTAATTTAAGCGATATATGTGCATGGAAAGAACATATGCATTTTCTATTCGAACATTATTAAAATATAAAGAGTCCTATAAATTTTAGGACATCTTAACAATTTAAATCTTTTTGTCCCTCCAAAACCAAACTGATGCGCCAAACAGGAAAACTTTTTATGTATAAACTGTTAAAAATTTTGTGCTTGGTTTCACCATGATATTGGTTCCTAGTAGCTGCAACGGCTGAATAGTGAAACGTTCCACCATATTTTTGGTATTCGGTTGAACCATTTCTCAGGTTTTTGTTTCCAAATCCAGAAAAATGGTTCAACCAAACACCGAAAAAAAGGTGAAACATTTCGCCACACAGCCGCTGCAGCTACTAGGAACCAATATCATGGTGAAACCAAGCACAAAATTTTTAACAGTGTATATCTTTCATTAAATTTGTTTTAAGGTGAGAAGTTTTACACCGTACCTCCTTTGTAGGAATACTTGAAATCCCGCCACTCAAAATTAGAATTGTCTGTTTTACATACATTAATTCTATTCAAACCCTAAAATAGCCATTATTAGGTTAAAAAAATACATTCATAATTTCTAATTTTCGAATTTACTTTTCGTCATTAAAAAGTCACGCCAATCCTCCAATTAAGTTTTTTTCTGTATCTCTCTCATCTAATTGTGTAAATGTTTGACACCATTTATTTTGTAAAAACGCATTACGTCACTACCCACGTTATTAGAATCGCTTATTTTAGACACACTAATTGACCCTAAACTCAAAAATAACCATGATTTAAACACAAATTTGTCAAATAAAAAAATGATTCCGCGAGGGTTTCTGACGTCCCGCGAGGATTTCTGACGTCTAACAATTTAAGCCCCTACTTCCCAAATAACAAACATCAATTCGACAGACAGGTGAATTGTCAAATCTGTATCTCTTCCATCTAATTTTGTTAGTTGGTTGTTTGACGTCATTCTTTTTGTAGGAACCCGTTGACGTCCTTACGCACAGCGATTTCATTCACTTCTTGTCGGATCTCTCGAAATAGAATTCGACGCCATCACTTTTGGTGGCACAGTTACCCAAAGTGCCCCTTTTGGTCCTTCTGATTAGAATAGTCGAGGAGTTCCCCACACATAAAAACCATTACATCAACAAAATGCTTCAACCAAATGGATCGCGAAGTAGCTTAACCTAGTATCTAAATAATTTTTAATGTTTATAACAAATCTGTGAGCATGTTTAGGTAAAAAAAAATAATTGCAGGAGGATTATACATAAAGTTGCGTATAAAACTGTAATACCAAGTGTTGACAATTGAGCAGTTAATCGTCACTGTGGTGAAAATGCTATTAAACACATTTTTATTTGAATTTGACAATGTCAAAGATTTGTAGTATATAGAGAATAACCAGTAAAATTGACTCAAATTTAATTAACCGTAGAAATACAACCCTATTTATTCTTTTAAACTACAAAAGCAATAAATAATCACTTAGGGTAGTTTCAAATTCTAAAAATCGAAAATTATTCTAATTATATTTTGATTGGATAGGGCACAATGACTGTCTAATCAAAAGAAAAAGTGGTAGGTGAGCCGAGCCAATGGAAAACAATCAACAAAAATAATAAAATTTGAAACAGTGACTATTCAGCCCACCAATGTTCTATTCGGATAATCAGAGCTTGTATAATTGGAGTTAGGATTGTCGGAGATTGGTTAACTGTAGTTCTACTGTACCGCAAATAGAAACTACTTCTCTAAAATTATCTCTCAATCAAATCTCTGGAGGGTATGACGCCAGTACAGACGTACATTGCTTTCATTCACACATTCATTTTAATGCCTTTTTCCAACCAACGAGTTACATCATTCTGCAAGAAGAGAAAAAACTGAAGATTCCAGCCAAGAAAACCGCACATCTCAAGCCAGGGTGCTATTTTCAAGCAGATGAATACGGGGAATTCCAGCAGTAGTCGAAATTTTCTTCAACTTCTTCAGAAGATACAAAAGAGGGAGGAGGGATTCAAATAAGTTCTAATTATAGAAGTTTTTTCGGGGATGGAATTTACCTACTGGCCTTGAGTTTTATTCGAACAGAAACAAAAAGAAAGGTAAGGATAGTTAGAAGTTAATATAAGCAGGTATACACTTTTAGTACTGAACTTTATGGTCAAACAACTCTTTCGTTATAAGACTTAATAACCCTATTTACCTGTCGTTATAAAAAGATGGGCATGTTTTAGGTCTTGAGTGGCAACAGAAATGCTGAATGAAAACAATTTCTTTTTCGAACCTAGATTGATGAATCAATGTCACGTGGTAATAGAGCGCTAATCGGAGCAAGCTAATGGGCAAGAATGACAGCTGGGAGGAAAAACGTCATCTAAAACAAGCCAATTGTTGATTTAACTTGTCGAAATGGGTAAATAGAGTATCAACAGCTTCAACAAAAATTACGCAATATTGACTATTCAACCACAGTGGACAACACGTAGGTTCCTAGGTGACACTTTTTATAAATACTTTTGACCCTTTATGATTGTAAAAACTACTGCATGACAACACGTGGAAAATAGACTTTTTAAACGGTTTGCGGAGCTGGCGGCATAGCCCCCCCCCCTATAGTAAAAGTACAATTAACGAAGTCTTGAGAGCCGTCATCACTTTTCCGTTATACAATATACTTCAACGATGGTAGCTTTCTGACTAGCTTATTGTTTATTGAGAACAGTTTCTGGAAGAAAAATTACTAAACATAATAATCAACATTATTCTAGAATCATATACGTCTATTCTCGTTTATCGAGTTTTTTATGGATTCCTAAAATAACCTACTCTCTGCACGTTATTCTCTACTTTATATGATAAACTGTGCTTTATGGCCCGAAATTCGCATCTTTTATGTCTATGACAGGCAACTACTTTCTAAATTTGGAATCATAAGTATTTAATCAAATGTTGAAGCTCACGTGCATTCTATACTATTAATGTGTGCCTGTGTATCTGTATGTTTATTTGTCTGAAATGTATCCCCGTCTGGACTATAAAATGTAGATGTATGGGGAAAAGGTCAAAATACGTTTAAATTGTAAAAATACGCAAAAAAAATTAGAAGTTATTCCACTACTTTAAAAGTTTCTGCGTACTTTCGTTCGAAAGTTATGATTTTTTTTAAAGTCGATTTCATAGACCAACTCCTAAACATTTTTTAATTATCTTTCTGAACTTGCTTAATAGTAAATTAATATTAAGTAAGCACGTGGATTTAATTTGTAAAATTGCATTTTACGTATTAATTATTTAGTTTATAGTTTTAAAGAGTGCTTTGCTCGTGTGTGATTATACATTTTAGTTAAAAAAGTTGGATTTCGGGCAATATATTTTTGAAATATTAGAGATAGAAAAACGCCATTCCTAGTTGAAAATCTAATAAGGTTTTGCCACGACATATCTTTCTTCATAGGTGCATTAATTTAGATGATAGTAGTGTTAAAGTGACAAAACAAGATTTATTTATATTTTCGGCAGAGAAATTTTAAAAGAAAGCAATACTAAATTGACGCACAACATGAAATTATCGTTTCTCAGAAGATGAATTATCATAGTTTAAGCTATGCATCCTATACAATTCACTCAAAAATTCCCAGCAATTTTGAGCAACAAAATACTCTTCAACTTTTAACTGAGGCCAATGATGTGTTTTAACTTCCGCATGAATTCTTAACCATTCTCCATAAATAGTCCTGGTCAGACCAAGATAGTGGTTAAGTGGATCTCGCCAAAGACAAAAAAAGAAGAAATAATAATAAACTCTTTTTTTTTTTGGAAACAAAATTTTTACTATTTTTTTTTTCTTTTCTGCTCAAAGAGGGATGGTTTATGGAGTGTGCAATTTTTAGAACGCGATGCTCTCTGCGTGTGGGAGGCCCAAAAATAACATCCCCCTCTTTTCACTTCACTTCTTTATCTTGGTCGTCGTTGTTGTGGAGTAGAGTTGTTACACTCTCGGAAAAATAAAAGTGGTTTTTTTTAAAGAAGTTATTAATTAGTCCCGATTGGGCTATCAATTAAAAAATGTAGAGCATTAAAATGAAGTATAATTTACATCACTTTATTCAGATAAAGCGTTAATTGAAGTAAAATTGAAATTGTCTTTTTAAGTTAATTTTACATCGAAAGAGGTTTCATTTATTTATCATTCTTTATGAAAATAATATTCTTATTTTTTTTCTTTTTTTTTAATTCTAAATTTATTGTAAGAAATAAAACTTAACATGTAAATATTAAATATGTGTGTATTTACTAACTGATATGTGTAATTCATTAGCTAATAATATCATTCGTAAATTGCCCCATTGAAAATGGGGTTGTTTCACGTTGTGGATGGCAAAAGCTCCAACATTTTGTTTTCATTTTTTTTGTCTGGAATAACTTTTGTTTTGGTATTCGAAAATGAGTATTCTGAGTATTCGTAAATGAGTATTCTGAGAATATTTTACTTATTAATTTTTTTAAATGCAAACTTCTTGTTGTGCTGTTGGTTGTTCAAATCATTTGTTAAAGAAAGCTTGCATAGAAAGAAAATTTTCTTTTCATCTATGATGGTCATTTTGAGAGTGAAACCGAAACAACCAACGATATCGCTAGATACGGAAAAATTAAAACACCATCTTAAACAGTCAAATTAAACAATGCAGAACATTAGAATGAAGTAGAATTTACATACCTTTTTCCAGATAGTTTCCGAAGCGTTAATTGAAAAAAAATTGTCTCTTTTAAGTTAATTTTACATCGAAAGAGTTTCATTTATTTATCACACTTTCTGTAAATAATATTATTTTTGTTATTTTTTTTTAAAGTTGGAAATTTTATTGTAAAAAAATACAAAATGTACAGTTAAATTTTAAACGGGTGTCTATTTAATAACCAATATCATTCGTAAACTGAAAATTTATCTAATGATACGGGAAAGAGTGAAACTTTCTTTTGAATAAATAGATCTATTTTCTTCTATTACAGACAGTAAAAAGAAACAAAAGTTTGAATTTAAGCTTTTTCTTCAAGTAATGTTATTTATAACAAAATAGTAATCTATTTAAAATGAGTTAGATGCAAATTTTTGAAACATAGCAGTTTTACCTTTCGAAAGAAAAATATCTACGGACAATATTGAGTGAACAAAAAACCCCGCCATTCTCTTGTTTGAGACGACATCTAGTGGTCGATTGGATTAATAAGCAAGTAGAAAAACCTTGAGTCTTAAAATAGAAAACAGGCGTTCCTCGACCGAAGCACATCAACCAATCAACACTGAACATCCTGCTTGTTGGCGAAAAAAAAAGAAATTAACGGAAAAGATTAATAAAAATTAAATGAAAAATAGTTTGATGAAAAAACTTTTTTTTAATATATCTAATGGGCTTGTCGTGAGTGGCAACAGTTCCAACGCTATTGTTTTCATTTTCGTTTGGAATTACATTTATTTTGAACAATACAATATTTTCTTATCTTACTGAAACGAATGTTTTGAACATTTTATTTCAGTAGAACTAAAGCTTTTCTATGTTCGTGAATCACGTTAAATTTATCATCGAAACCGAACTTTTCTAACAAACATTGGCAATTTGGTAATGAGTTGCACTCTTAAAATTTAATCGAATTGAAACCAATAAAATTTGATAAATAGTAAGAATAAAAATAAGTTGCAAGTAAAGAACTCTTAAATAAAGCAGACTAACATAGAACTCGAAAATAGCAGAGAAAAAACGCTCATTTTGAGAGTAAAATCGAAACAACCACTAAAATCGTAAGGAGAGCAAAACTGAAAACAGGATAGTTACATTAGATGAAACAACCTCATTGTTTTCTTTTTTAAAAGTATTTGTAATTTGTTGGAAAATTTGTTGCCATAACCTTTAAAGACGGATTGTATAAGAAAGGGAAAATTCTTAGAGAAAAAAAAAGACTTTATAGAAAAGTTAAAAAAGAATGTTTTATAATTAAAATTACTTATTTATTGTGAGTAAAACGTTATGTTTATTGTAAGTAAAACGAGCAAAAACAAAATGTAATCAACGAAATTATATAATTTCCCAAACCCACTGAAATTTCGCAGGTATTTTTATAGTGATGACAGTGCAATATTCTACAAATTTATAATTTAATAATCTTAATTAAGGAGGAAATAACGTTAATTGATTTAAGGGGTTTCTTAATTTTTACCAAAAGTATTAAATCTATAATGATAAAAATGAATTTATGAGGGAAGTTATGATGGCAGTCAGTTTATATTGAAGATGATTTTTATTTTATGAGAGTATGCATTACATAGAGTATTTTGGGGGTATAGTAAATATTTCATTATGAACGCGTTCGGGGTAACGAAGTATCCAGTAACGGATTCCATTATGAACGCGAACATAACACGGGCTTATTACCCTCTAAAAAATTAAATTGTACCTATACTTGGATTGATGTGATATTTCTAGTTCGTGTGAAGAAAGAATATTCAACTATTACCAGTGAGTTTATTTAAATAAAAATTGTATAGCCATTATTTGCAAGAACGTTTTAAACTGTAATCAAAGTGCGAAATTAATGTCAGAATTGATGCTTTTTTGCAATACCACTTCTTATTAGTATTATGAATGCAAGAAGGAAATCATATTCACACAATTTAATATCATACTTTGCCTATGGAAATCAGCATTTCACACAATGACGGATTTCATACTTCGTATATAAGAAAACTATCACAAAGGGGCACATACCTGTGATGTTGGTTTTTCAGCGGCTTAAAATTGCAGGAACGCAATGCATGAGATTATCGATACACAGTATTCATTGCCCTCCTTCGACTCCAACTGTGGATATTGTATACCATTCCCCGAGTTCAGCACTGAATAAAAAAAACAACATGATTATTGATACATATGCTTCATTAATATAGTGTCTCAAACTTATTTTAAGTTTGTAAAAACATTCAAGTCATTAGTTAAAATACTAGCCACTTTTAGCTTAGGAAAAATCAGACTACATTTTACGAGGCTGTGTCATTCATTTTATTAAACATATAACAATATTAGCTGATGAAAATATTTTTTGCCACACTAAAACTGGATGGACAAGAAACACCACAAAAGTTTTGAGTTTTTTAAATACTTTTTTTACTTGGTTGAAAGCGTCCTTTTATTTAAAAAAAAATAACGCGGTTAAGTTGTAAAAGAGAACTAAATTTTTTTTGGTGTTTAAATTGTTTAAAAATATTATTTTCTGTATTATAATTAGTGCATTAGTATACTAATATTAATGTACATATTTATACATATTTAGTTTAAATATCTCTGTTAGGGATATTTTTGTTTACTTAAATTTTAACACGTTTTCTTCCTTTTAATAACAGTATATACATTCTATATTTTTACAATGGTGTAAAAATATAGAAATATTCAAACTTTTAAATTCCTTAATCCTCTAGGCTCCTGTTAGCCAGAGAATTTATGAATTAGTAAGTCTCAAAAGGGTTTACATTACCTTTTAATTACTTCAACCCTTCATAACTTTCAAACTACCACAATTTTTTAAATGTAATCTTACAAACTTATATGCAAGATATTCGAACAGTTTTAAAATATTTGACAATGAAGCTGAAATAAATTATTTTTAAAAGGATATTTATAGATTAATTTAACGATCTTTAATATATTAATAAGAATTATTCATACAATATAACAAATTAAATTCTTCTAAGATACATATATAAAGATAATTACATATATTAATTAATTATTTCATATATTAATTAATACATATATTATACATATAAAAGTTTTAACTTACTCTTTTAATAAAAAGATTAAGAGTCTAAATGTGTATTATTTATAAAACCATCTACGATCTGCTAACTAATATTTATAAACAACGGTACTATTTGAAAAAAAATAATGATTGCAATAAAATTGGGAGGTTCAAAGCGGTACTCCAGGGTTGAGTGGACCTCTACTAAGGATACCTTATATAGTTTCCAAAATCAAACCTAATGATATGCAAACTATCAATTTACTATCTTAATTGTTTATCTTTATTACTAAACTATTGAAATCTGTGTACTTAGTGAAACGGGAATAGCAAATATTGGATCTAGGGGTAATATGGAAAAGTTCATACCTTACAATGAAAAAGTTATTGAAAGCCATATAGTCATTACAAAAGAAAGTGAAGCAATACTAGAAATACTATTAGATTTTTAGTTTCCACACTACGTTTATAACATTAAAAATGGGAAGGTATTATAATCGTTCAGTCCGTTGTCTGTCCGTCGCCCACTTTCATAGCCCAAACTACAAATGCTACGGACAAGTGTGATACGTCAAAAAAAAAAATCAGCGCATCGAAATTAGAATACATTGAAAATTTCAGAAAAGAATTCGAATTCGAAGTACTTCAATTATTTATTTAAAAAACTGCAAAATTAAAAGTTCATTTAAAAAGCATAGGAAGCCACTTTTATTAGAATTTAATTACCATTGTCATTCGCAACAATCGCTCGAGAAACTTTAATTCTATTCGACAATAAATTAAAATAATTTTATTTTTGCGACATCGATCAGTTTGAAATGACATCAAATATAGGGTAGACTAACCAGTGAATGAACGCTTAAGCCAAGTGAATGAACAGTTCCTTACCAGTGAATGAACACAAAAATGTCCGGTCAATAAACATGTTGGATTTTAATTATAAACTAGATTCATTGACATTTTCATGCTCAGTATTTATTTTACAAGTCTTACTGACAACTAGAAAAAAGGTTTCTCCAATTCATCCATTGGAATGATTTTCAATCCTTATTTTTTAAATGTATTTTCCAACTGTTCATTCACTGGGGCCTGTTCACTCACTGGTCAGTCTACCCTATTTCACTACGAGATTCTTGGAGTGTTGATATGAAATATTTTCATTCTATTTAAAAGCGAGGAATATTACATATTTATTCTTTGAAATGTAAATTAATTTTTGCAAACGATAAGTAAAAATTATTGAATTTTCGAAATAAAATAAATGAAACTAGCCAAATTTAGCATGTAAATGTTTAATATAGAATATCAATGCTGTGTTTGTCGCCTTTTTACCTGTTAAACACAACTGTTGTGTGGAAGCGGGTTAAGTGACAGATTCTGTTACAAACCTACTTGTTTTGTTTTTAGTTTCAATTACCTAACCTGAAATATAAGGTAATGCAAGCATTGCGATGAAGTCGAAAATTCGAAATGGAGACTTTCTGTTTTCTACACGTTTTGGAGAATGCTGATTCTAAAAAAAAGTCGTTTTTGAACATTGGTCAGTCTGTCGTCATTCTGTCTGTCTGAAACCACTCCAAAACCCCTATCTAACCTTTCTACGCAAAGGGTAGCTAACATAGAATATTTAGGTTTTAACGATATTGCGGAAAAATGAACAGTGCTTCGGACTTAAAATTTTGTACACGAAGTCTTAGTACTTGTTAAACCTCATAGTGAAGTTTTCGAGAAAATAGTGCATGTTCATTGCCACGCAACTTTTTAGGTTTCAAAGGTATTGCTAGAAACGAAAATCTTCTCGTACGAATCTTTTAACGGAATCAAATAACAAATATCTATTATAAGTGGTAACTGAAAGTCGCGTTCTGTTTCACCCCCCTAGTTTTTAAATATAAAATAACAAAATGCAATTAGTTAATTAGGAATCGCAGATATAAGGATATAGGTCAGCAGGTGAATATAAGAAAAAAACTCAGATTTCACTAATACATAATCCTTCAAGAGACAGTCATTACAATAAAACGTGTAGAAGCACAGGAAGTCAAATCTTTCTTGGTGTCGACTGCTTTTCATTTAATTACCTATATATTACTGGGCTGCCATTATTCTACCGTGGGCAGGTAAACTGCAGTAACCAGAACAATGAATTGGATCATTTTTGCTCTGAAATAATCAGTCTTTCGGTATGCTTTCTTATAGGTTAGAGTAATTGAGTGCTTGTGCAACAATGATCCAAGTTATTAGACTAGTTACTGCATTTTACCTGCCCACGGCAGTATTGTTAGGTATATAAATCATGAGCGGGTGAATCGTATTTTACGTAACGTTTAAGAAAGTCCGTCACATGTGTGCCCGAAACGTGAGATGCCGGGTCAGGTAACGATTTTAATAAGGAAGTGTTATTGTATTGAAAGAAGAAACGGCGTATCAATGTCACGCTATATATCCCCACCGTGTTAAGATCACGTGCCTTACTCAGTGGCTCGACTGAAACGTTTTCGTGGAAGACGGTGGAAACTTCTTTTTAGAAAATCTAACGTATTATTAAAATAAATAATTTCACGATACTTTAATTGCATTAATTTTATTTACATTAAGCTTAATTAATTATTCCCATAATTATTAAATTTATTTTTCCTTAAAATGTATTTAACTTAACTAAATAATTAATTATAATAATAACGCATGAAAAACAAGTAAGTTTGTAACAGTTACAGTCACTTATTAAAGAGTCATCCTTAGCGTATTTATAAAACAATGATAATGTTTCCTTAAGATTTTTATTTTAAATTTTAAAAAAGTTTCTTAAGAGACAATTAAGCAATTAAGTGGCAGAGTGGCAACAGTTGAAAAATTGCCAGTGAAAAGGAAAAGTGATGGAACTTTTGACGCATTTTCAACTCTGTTATAACTATCATGCATCGATTGTTTACAGCCTTTAAATGCGAAATTCACTTTCTCTAAATTTTGTTCTAGGTACAGCTATGATACAGAGGCTGGTTAGTTCATTGGCGGCTTTTGACGATCGAAAAAATAGTCTAGGGTTACTATATCTATCATGTTCCATTAAAGTTGAACAGCGATGTTTACCAAATTCCAAGTATGATAACATGAAAACCTATATAAAATGAGGATTTAGGGAAAGTGAGGCTATTTCGCGTTCTAAAATTCAATCGTTGAGGCAGACCAGTATATCGTTTTTCTTAATTCCTTGTGTTTCGTTTGTAAAATTAATTAAACAATCGAGTTACTTTGAGATAGATAATATTGAGTGAAAAAAGATGTACTGATAAAACTTTTTATATTATTACTTTTTTAAAAAACTGAATATTTTGAAATGCTTAAAATAATTGCACTTTATTTTTCAATTTTTAAAACATTTTACTTATTAACAGTATAATGTTTATACAAAATTAAATTGAATAGTTTAAAAAACATTTAATTATGTCTTAGGAAAATGATATAGTTGGCATCAGCAAAATTATTTTTAAAAAATGTGAATTTTAATTTTAAATGATTTTTTTCAAAAATTAGATTATTAATTTTATTAAAAACTAGCAAATTTATACCCGTTCTTCGCACGGAATAAAAAAATATCAAATAGATTCCAAATATGTGTACTATATACCCTGTTTTAGGATCATAAACTTATTATTGTTTCCGCTCGTTATAAATTATAAAATCCCGTTTCATTGCCTTAAAATTCCAAAATGAAAAATACGCTATAAAATGCACTCATAAATGTCATCCCAATTCCCTCATAAATACATAGAACCTTTTAGCTCATTTGGCGCGTTTTGGAAAATAATTTGGCGAGAAAATAGATATAGCTACCCACACCCATTATACAGCTCTAACACAATGACCTTCGAACAACCGACCAGCTTATAAATTATTTATAAAAGAAATCGCCTATTTGGCGAATTTTAGTTAATAATTTGGCGAGTTTGGCAACGTATTTGGCGAAAAAATAAAGACATAAAATACTAATAGCTCTAGTGCGATGTGCCTTATTAACCATCATAGTTCAGTAATAGCTTAACTACACATTTATTGCTTAAATATGCATACATGCAGTTAACTGAAAAATCAATGAAAAATCATCAAATAAACCCACAATAAAATCCGTGAATGAAGACTGGCGGAATTACATAACTTGAAACATGTCAATTATTTTTCAAATAATGAATTTAGTTTCTGAAAGTAATGGCAAAAGAATAAAATAAACATTTTGAATTTTAAATTGTTTTCGTTAAAAGTTTTATTTAATTTTTTCAGCCGATGGCATCAGGAAAGAAAAAAAATGATCGGATTTGAGCGAAAGTGGTGTATTTTTTTCAGAAAATTCGAATTTTCTCTAAAAATGGAACAAATATGAAAAAACTAAGCCTCAGGTGCACACATTAATATTAAAGGGAATCTATCTTAAAAATTTCGAATTTCTGAGGGCAGTATAAGTAGGTCTCTTACGATCCGAAGACAGACACACAGACAGACTCTTTCTTTTATTATTATAGACTAGCAAATAAATACCCGTACTTTGCACGGACTAAAAAAAGTTTTAATTGATCCAAGTATATGTACAATTTAATCCATTATAGGATAATAAACTTATGTTATTATTCCCGCTCGTTATAAAGTATAAAATACAGTTACTTATATTACCTTAAAAATCCAAAATAAAAAACATACGCTATAAATGCACTCATAAAAGTCATCGTAATTTTCCTCATAAACATATAAAACCTTTTAGCTCATTTGGCACGTTTTTGGAAAGAATTTGGCGAGAAAAGAGGTGTAGCTACAAACACTCTTATTATACAGCTCCACCACAATGGCCTTCGAAAAACAAACCAGCTTATAAATTTTTAAAAAAAAATTATTTGGCGCGTTTAGGTAAGAATTTGGCGAGTTTGGCAACGTATTTGGCAAAAAAATGAAAACAAAACCCTAAAATGTAGCTCTAGTACGATGGCTTGAACAACCATCATAGTTATAATTCCCGGAAGTAGCTTAAATATGCACATTTTTGCAATCAACAGAACCATCAATGAAAGGGCCGTAGTGAGCCTAGTGGTCAGCGTCTCGGTCTCGGGATCGGAAGGTCCTGCGATCGAGTCCCGGTACCACTGAAGACCTACCGAGTATATGCGGAGTACGTGCTCGTTAAATCTGTTGGGTCCGAAAGTCCTCTAAGTTCCCATACCAAATCAATACCTCTGGGGGTGACAAGCCAATTCTGGGGATCCTCTAGTTGGCCTCTGTCTCTAAAAATTAGATGGATCCACTTATGTGTGTGCGTTGTCTGTTGCGTCTGTCTTACTTGACGAAGGTTTATAAGCGGGTCCCTGACCAAGCACACAAACCTGAATATATGTCTACCAACCAACCAACCATCAATGAAGAAATCCATCCCCTAAACCCACAATAAAATCCTAGAATAGAGACTGGACGGAATTACGTCACTTGAAACATGTCAATTATTTTTTAAATAATAAATTTAGTTTCTGAAGGTAATGGTAACAGAATAAAATAAATATTTTCAATTTTAAATATTTTCGTTAATAGTTTTATTTAATTTATTCAGCCGATGGCATCAGGAAAGTAAAAAAATTATCGGATTTGAGCGAAAGTGGTGTATTTTTTTTTCAGAATATTCGAATTTTCTCTAAAAATAGAACATTTTGAGCTCTGAAAGTTCAAAATCTGTAACTTAAGTATGAACTACACATTTGTGCCAAGTTAGGAGTCAAACAAATGTCTAGTTTATGAGTCTATAAGAGACATACCCACAAACAAACACACAAAACTTCATTTTTAGCCTACTTTTCTTTTTTTAATTCGAAAGAATTAAAAAAAATGAAAAAGTAGGTATTGACATGCGGTCGATGTCCGTCTGTCCGTCTGTCTGTCTGTCCGTCTGTCCGTCCGTACCCCCCTTCCAAAATCGGTTCTAATCATCGGATCTTAAAAATTCTTTTTTTGTTAGAAAGCTATGACCTCAGATACCCAACTTTCATACTTTTTGTCCGTCTGTCTGTACGTCCGGACGGACATAAATCTACTATCTGTCGGCGAATTTCCCATTGAATTAGCATTGAAATTCAATTTTGAGTCATTTAAATCACTGTTGCCAAATCAACAATGGCATGAGAAACTTTATTTAAACATATTTGAAGCAAAATAATATTTTCATGAATCAGTTTGGAATGACGTCATAAAATGTAGAACAATTTGATTCTTTGATTATTCATTAATTATCTACCAAGAAAGCGGCAAGGCATACTTTTGCATGCAATTATGCTTAGTTTTAATTTACATTTCTTGTTTTTTAATGCAGTTCGGAGTAGTTCATTACTTTTGTTATTAATAAATATTTATTCTTCGAACTACAAATAAATCACGAGCAGATGATAAATAATATTTAATTAATTTGCGAACGAATATTAAGGAAAATAGTTGATTTTGGCTTTTAGAAGTTTAAATTATAGCTGGGTGCTGTGTTTCGATTTTTTTTTCTAATGTGTATAAATCTAGTGTAGAAACGGCTGTTGATGATATTTACTTTAGGAACCTAGTTTTTTCCCGATTAGAACTTCAGTAAGTATTTAAGTAACAGGAAAGTAGGCTATTTTAGTTCTTTATGAACTTCTTGTTATTATTATAGACTCTTCACTATTTTGTTATAAACACTGCTCAAAACAATTAGAGGAGCCCTTTGCGTACTTTTGTTACTCTTTCGGTCCCAACTTTTTATTTTTAATTCTAAAAATTTGAATGTTGTGAAATAGATTCATTATGCATCCAGAATGAAATGGTATATTATTTTAATAATAAATTATTTAATAAAATTGTTTCAGAGTGAATTTTATATTTACCATATTCTCATATTTTCATTTAATTAAAACAAAATTTATTTAGTTTTTCAAAAGACATAATTCTTCCATCTGATGGAATCATTGGGGTGAAAGGGTTTAAACCATGAGCTCCCCTAATTGTTTGGAGAAGTGTAGAATGTCGCAAATGCCAAATTTAACTCTTTAGATAATGCCTCTAACTCGAATAGAAAAAAGTCTTGAGCTTTTTTTTGCTAAAGACAAAATGAAAAACAAAAATGTTGAGAAACAAGCCTTTTGTAGAATAAATATGACCAAAACATAATAATTTTTTTAAAGAATTTAAATTAAACTTTTTATACATATGCACAACACACACTTATTATTTGTTGGTAATTCAATAATATTTAGCAATATTAATTATTGAAATTCAGGGTATCGTCTAATATATGAAATTCATAAAGTACGAGTCTATCTTAGTTACTCACTAACGCTAAGTAATCGTGGGAAGCTCAGTCGGTAAGGCCGATGTTCGGGTCCAGGCATTGCCATGCCAAAATAACTACCGACGGTCTTTGCAGCAGAAATCCGCCAAATAAGACCCCGTGTAGAAGATGGTGCATATTAAATATGGTCCAAAGTCTTCAGGGTTCGTACGATGTCACCCTTAAAAGTTGCGTACTCAGGTGTCGGCTCGTCACTTGACTGGGGTTAAAAATTATGACTCCCCTCACCAATATCCCTTATGTAGCTCTAGTGCGACGATAATTAAACCTAACCCTAAAAAATAGCAAACTAGTTATAATACTAAAGAAAGGGAAAGCCCTTACTATGGCTTATCGGTATTAAAAATACTTAAAGTATAATTTAAAGTTTTGTCTAGCCCCCTCCACTTTAGTTCCCACATAGCAACAAATATTCAAGGTGATAACAAAACTCTCATTAGCCAAAACTTTGCATATAGCCACACCGCTGCATCTCAAACTGCACAGTCCCGGACCCCATGCAAGTTCAACAGGATGTTTGCCGTCTAGGACGACCACTAGGGCAGCAAGCCCGCGCCCTGGGAAAACCGGGGGCGACCTTGAAGGGCTGCAAAAAGCCCCCTGGTCCCGAAATAGCAACTATTATCTCCGGACCATCCCCGGACTAGCGGAGTCCGGCGGCCGCCGCGACTGCGCAACTCCGGCAAGCGGCTTAGCTCTTCGGAAGAATAAAGAGGGGCTAATTTTAGAACGGCAGGACTCGCTACTGCGTGGTGGGTCCGGCTGGTGCTTGGTAAACAACGGGGAAATTCGAAGAGCTTAGTGGAAGAACGTGCTAAGTGACAAAAAGGTGAAAACGAGAAAATCAGCTTTTCGTTTGCCCTTAGATACGTTAAAAACGTACTTGCCAACGGTAAAAATATATACTTAATTTAAATTTTCTGAAAAAGTGGAGACTTGTCATCGTTAAAGGAGCTAGTTAAACTTCATTTACATAAAAAAAAACTCAATTTTTAAAAAAAAT
Source organism: Oedothorax gibbosus (assembly GCA_019343175.1). NCBI lineage: Eukaryota > Metazoa > Arthropoda > Arachnida > Araneae > Linyphiidae > Oedothorax > Oedothorax gibbosus. The sequence continues at coordinate 27,810,658 of CM033273.1, forward strand.
TCACTTAGCACGTTTTTCCACTAAGCTCTTCATTTATTGAGGGTTATAGCTGCTGGGTCTTGGAATTGGAGTTAAGGGCTTGTAGTTTCTTAGAATTGTGGTGCTGTTTTTCGTGGATGTTTTCAAATTTGGATAAATTTAAAGAAATTTCTAAAAAAGGTGTTCAAATAATTAAGGGCATTAGTTAAGTAAGTAAGGGCTTGAAGTTTTTACGAATTGGAATTCAGTTTTTCAAGGATGTTTTCAAATTTTGAAATTTTTTGCAAGCAGCTTAGCTCTCGGAAGAATAAAGAGGTGCTAATTTTAGAACAGCAGGACTCGCTACTGCGTGGTTGGTCCGGCTGGTGCTTGGTAAACAACAGGGTAATTTATGCGGGGGGGGGGAGGTTTTAGCTGCTATTTCTTGGAAGTAAGGGCTTGAAGTTTCCACGAAGATGCATTCAAATTTGGATAAATTTTAATGGAATTTCTATAAAGGTGTTTAAATAACTAAGGGCTTAAAATTTCCGCGAATTGGAATTCTGTTTTCCGAGGATGTTTTCAAATTGGGAATACTTTTAATGAAATTTTCGCAAAGGTAGGGTAGGTACATATATATTCCAGCTTGTGTGCTTGATCAGAGACCCGCTTATAAGCCTTCTTCGCAAAGGTGTTTAGGTAATGTTCGTCTCATAATTTAAAGATCAAGTGAGTCTGCATATTTTCAAGATAAGAAAATTGTAGGATCGAAGCTTGGAACTAAGGGATAAAGTTTCCGCGAATTGGAATTCTGTTTTTCGAGGATATTTTCAAATTTGGAAAAAATTTCAAATGAAATGTTTGTAAAAGTGTTTAAGTAATGTTTGTGTCGGCCTTATGACTTCAAGATTACGGGAATCGACCGATTTTCAAGATCGGAAAATCGTAGGGTCGGAGCTGCTAGGTCTTGGAACTAAGGGCTTGAAGTTTCTACGAATTAGGGGGCAGTTTTTTCGATGATGTTTTCTAATTTAGATTTCTTTTAATGAAATGTTTGTTAAGGTGATTAGGTAATGCTCGTTTTTGTCACATAACTTCAAGATTACGTGTCCAATCCTCGGCTTATTCGAAAGATTTTCAGGATGGGAAAATTGTTAGGACGCATTTGACGAGCTTAGTGGATGTTCGTGTTATGTGACATTTTTGAAAAATGAGAATGTGTCCATTTGTGTCAATGAACAGATTATTTCTTTCTTTAAAGATACAAGTTTCCTCTTTTTAGCACACTTTAAGTTAAGTGTATTTTTAGCGTTTGCAAGTACCGTTTTTATTGGATCTAAAGCACAGACTAAAAACATAAAAGCTCGTTTTCTCCTTTTCCATTACATAGCACGTTCTTCCCCTAAGCTCTTCATTTTATATGATTATGTGGCATGTAAAAGATTCTTAAAGGCCTAGTTGGCATGGGTACTTTCCACAAAATAAATTCAAGTCCTGCATGCTTTAACATCTACAGGGATCTCGAATAAATTGTAATCTGAGAATCAAATTTCGTAGCGAGATTCCCCTTGATGATGCAAAAATAAAAAAAATTCTCAGGTTCGTGAAATTTGTAGTATGTTAAGTGCTAGGCTTTTTACAGTTTGGTTATGAGGTCTAGAAAAAAATTAGCAAGGTGTCCAAAGATAGTTATTTAGTGCTTTATTATCTGAAAGTAAGCGTAAATTATATTGTTTTGTTGGGAGGGGAAGACAGCTAGCAAATAGAAGTTGCGGACAATTATTCTGATGATGATAAACAACTAGAGGAGAGGAGGGTATTATGGAATAGTCGGGGAATATGGAATACAGAAGTTTCAGCCCTCTCTCTTGCTGCCATTGCGTGGAAATGTCCTGAAAGACCTAAAGAATCCCCCATGTAACAGTGAACAAAGAGTTTAATTCTTGTTGCTGTCGTTACAGTCGCTGCAAAACAAAGTGCATTTTCAGTTTTTTGAAAGTTTTTGTCGGAAATTGTTCAAACATTTTAATCTACCAGTAATCATGAGACTTTAATTTTGTTGTTAAGAATAAAATAATGTATACTAAAAGAATAATCCAAAATGGTGTGTCGGGTAATATGGAATACATATAATCTAAAATTGCCTTCATGCCATCAACTAAAGAACCGGTAACAAAGTTGCTGAATATATCTTTTGTAACGAAAAATTTTCCGAAGGTCAATGAAATTTAGATTTAACGCATTAGCTGTTCTTTATGGGCTCATTTTGACTGTACTGGAGCAGAGAAAGAAGATTATGTTTGTGATTTTTGTAAATAGACTTTAAAACAAAACTATTTGAGCTTAAACTTTCAAATATTCTTTTTTTGTTAAAATTAACTATGTTCTGTGAAGTATAATAACATTTTCAATAATTGTTAACAACTATCTATATTACCCTCCACTTGTCTTTTTTTTAAGTACATTTTTTCATAACACAAAATTAAATACTGTTTTGTTTCTCCATTGGCACTTCATTACTATTAGTTATGGTTTGTACTGAAAATGATTTGTGGTTTTTTATTTTTAACCAAAAGAGTTATCCGTAAAAATATAAATGGTATTCCATAATACTCTCCTCTACTATTAGAGGGAAATTATACAATGTTGATAAGGAATGAGATAACACCTTGACCCGGAAACTTCTAATTACCAGTCAATTTTATTAATAAGTGACAAGATGCACCGTTAGTTAACATTCCAAGCATGTTTGATAAAGCTGTAGCTAAAGCTTTTTTGTGGGTATGCCCTGAATAGTCAATAATACAGTAATAAATAGCAAATTTAAATCCTCCCTCATACACGGTAAAAATCCAAAATCAAAATCTATTGTTTCTATTACTTGTATTTTTTTTATTCGTTACTCCGTTTTAACGTTGACTCCGTTGATGCATTCTCTGAATCTACCTAGCAATAAAATACCTAAATTAAAAAGTTAAGCAAGTTATTTATCTATTCTTGATTATCTTTGAATACAGTTAGTTTGAATATTATTGAACATAAATACAAAATTTTACTAACTTTAATTCAAGAATAAAATTCTTGGATAATACTATAGAATAAAATTTATTTTACATATTTCAGAATCCCACAAGAGAAAAATATACAAACGAAATTTTCACGAATAGAAACTCATAAATTCTACTACATCCTGAAATATCTGTCGAAATATATTAAATGTATATAAAATATAAAAACGAACGGTTTTTGTCCACTAATAAAACTATAACCGTTAAGTACGATTTTAACTCGTTTTATAAAAAAAACAACTGCACTAACAAAATTAACTTAGCGAATATCTCATATGTTTTCTCCATAGATTTAAAAATTATTATTGAGTATTTTTAGAAACAAAATATATTCGTCTCAAAATCGCTAGTTGCAGTTCCTAGATGGCAGCAGAAGCTTATTGGATCACAATTTGTGAATTTTTTTGTTGTTATTTAAAAAGAATTAAACTTATTAGGAAGCCTATATCTTTTTATTATTCAAAATATATTTATATTGTGGGCACGTTTTTACGAAATATATTTGATTTTTTTAAAAATTTTATCGGATATTTTCTTTTGCACCTTCAAAAACGTATTCGTGCTAGAGTTGGCGCTTTTTTTGTAGAGAATTAATTTGAAAAAATAATTACAATTAAAATTTTATTATTTAATTTCTAATATGGATTATTATATAACAAATACATAAATATTTTAAATTGATAACATGTGACACAAGTCGGATTACATTGAATTTACAAGAAACTAATTAAACCATTGCTAAATGAAATGCATTTTAAACATTGTTACAAAAGTTGGTCGATTAGCTTGTTTCAAGTAACGTATTTACTTCCAGCTTTCTTTCCTGCATTTCCTTCGATCGGTGGTCCGATTGGTGCTGTGTTCCCACGTGATATTGATTCACCAATCGAGGCTCGAGAAAGAATTTAGTTTCATTGAGCATTTCTGTTGCTACACAAGACCCGAAACAGGCCCATTACAAAAATGCATTATGAAGAAAGGGGGAAAAAAGTATATCTTCATACGAAACCTTAATGTGTTTTTAAAAAAATCTATTCTTAGAAACATCATCAGTTTCTATGAAACTAATAGAGGAAGCAAATAGAACAAACTATATTTATATTAATTAAAAGGTATATTTACCATAGTTTGTTACAAAATATCATTTTGCTTAAAATATCATCCGAAATATTCTCTATACTTAACCCACTTCAGTGTTTCTTCCATAACAGAGAAATTTTTTCAGCAAAATTTACTTTTACATTCAAACCAAATATATTGCTATTTTCTAGAAGTAAATTGAATATAATTTCAAGAAATTATAATTATATAGTATTATTAACATATTATATGATACTGGGTTATGCTATATCTTTACTCATTTAATTGAATTGACATACACATTCATGAAAGCTTAAAACACACTTCATAGGAAAATTTTTTAAAAAAAACTTTTAATTCAAAAAAAAAAAAATTATCTCATCAACTAGTGAAACCAAAGTATTGCATTTTAATAAACAGAAATATTTGTTTTGCTCACTATATAATTGCACTATTTTATACATTACCGTAAATGCACCATATAATGACTGAGAGTCAGATATTATCAATAACTAGGGGGCACGCCCCTTCTCGCTATCGCTCGCCAACCCCCGGGAACTGCTTCCGCAGTTCCCTTTGGATAGCTTCGCGATCCAGGCTCGCTTCGCTCGCTCACCGTTCATTGAAATATTTTAGTCTAGCCACAAGGGTTAACCTTGAGGAACATGTCCAGCAATTTTTTCGCCAAATATGGTAACCCCGCCAAATCGGTATTATGGCAGCCATTGGCTACGAAAATCGCAAAGGATCGTATTTTAAACGAATAATTATCAAATAGTTAAGTTTTTTTTCTATGTATTCTGTTTGTATTAGAGAATTTATTTTGCTACTTTCTTTATAAGTTGATCCTGTCCATTTCTTTCATCGCAAAGAATTCTTAAATCGTATTAATATATTTAAAATAATAAATACTATTAATCATTAATTATTAATAGAACTCATTTTCTAAATTATTTTTTGTGCACATTGTTTTGAACTTGCAGAAAACTGTTGAGTTCTGATTTTCTTATTTTAAAATATCGCTACGATCTACGATCGCAAATGCCACGATAATTTTTAATAAGGAAATCTTTCATATTCTCTCAGCAGACATTTTCAGTTTTGAGCAGCATTTTATGTAATTATTTGTTGTCATTTCACAGACTTGGCAAACGCTCGGTTTGTTGTCATTTTGACTTGGCGACATTTTTCGACTGGCGCCAAATCCGGACATGGTCCTTTAGGTTAACTGCCTTTAATATCCTTTTAAAATAAAATAATTATAAATTGATGCTTATAAATTAATGGTTATTATTGCGAAAATATTTCGCTGCTCGACTAACATCCATTTGTAAATAAATTGGAAACTGTGGTAGCCATCAACGTTTAGAAACTATATTTAAAAATAATTTGAATTTTTCCTTTTTTATTAACAATAGTGTTTGGTAGTTCAGTCGATCGAAATTATAATTTAAATTTTCAAACATTAAACGTCCCTAATATTATGCATGTTAAAATTTAAACTTACTGATTCTATCCTAAAGTTGTTGGGGGTTTTTAAAAACTATAACGAATCTTATATAACACTTAGAGTATATCAAAATCAACTTATCTTTACCTTAGGTGGCATAATATTTATAGTTATTTTTCCCTATTTCAAGCCATTTCTGAAGAAACACTTTTTTGTTGTTTTCAGTCGGCCATTTTGAAATTAGTAGTATTTTTGTTCATTTTGATTGTTGCCATTCCAGAGATAGAAATATAAGGAAATTTAGGTGCCGTATAAGAGTATTATATATATAGATTGTGCGAATGTAAAAAAACAGTTCTATCCCAAATTATACAATTATAAAACTTATAACTGTCTATGAACATCTACAATTGTTCTACATTTTGAGGATCGTAATCCATTATTCTATACAATGATAAAGCAAAATTAATTGTATTATTAATAGTATCATTAATTGCCTTTCATTGTAAGAGTTTATTTTGCGTCCGATTTTTAAATTATTTTAATTGGATTTGTAAACAGGCTCTTTCTAAATCTTTTAAAGTATTGCCATTTTAGTATTTTTTTAGAAAAAGTTTTAGGTACTTACAAGATTTTCGTGCTTCTTTTAGATTTAATTTAAAATGAACACATGAGAATATAGAATATTGTGAGTGATCAGTTATTCTATGAAAAAAGCGTGGATTTCTTTCTTTGAGCATACTCTTAAAATGAGTTTGAAAATGTGCACCTTTAATTTGAGCATTGATGGCCTTTAAGGATAGCTTTGACTGGAGCTATCCTAGGTAAAACTTTATATATTTGTTTTTAATTTAACTATTTCTAATTATATATTAACGTTTTTCAATCAGAGGAAAAATTTTCTCGAGTTTTAAGTAAATATTAGTCAAGTAGGACGCCAGTAAAAAGATTTTATGCTTATATTAAAATTAACTTTAATGACAAAGTTGGCTGAATGTAAGGTACATAATTTGTAACCTGAATTGAACTTTAAGACAAAATATAATAAAATTCATAAAAAAAACTAGGTTATTTTTTAATATTTACATAAGCATTAATTTTATTGTGAAAATATTTTAATAAAATAATTCGAAGTATTTGTACGAAACAATCCAATGTATCTCTTAACTAATGCATCATCCACCAAAAATAAGCGAAAACTGACACCAACAGAATTTTTTATGCTCGCCAAATTTTGAAATATTAGACACCTTCTTGTAACGTGCGTGATTCTGTTTAATTTATCAAGGTAATTCATTTGAAAGCGATGAGAAACCTACGTTTCGGGAATTGTTTTACAACTAAATTCGGTTAGAATACAAGTTTTCTGGATTAATTAATCTGTATTAACCTAAGATATGTATGTAAATGGAAATTTCGTTTAGTTTCATGTATCACGTAGTGAAATTTTCTTTACACAAACTTCGTGTACTTGGAGAAAATGAAAGAACTTAGCAGTTTCCTTACATAATATATTTCTTTTATAATTATCTTTTATGTATTTAATGATAGTTATTAAAATATTACATAATTCCATTGCAATAGAGTTGAATTAAATAACTTTGCAATTATGTATGCATTTGAGTTAATTTATTTTACAATTCAATACAAATATGTAACTATAGAGTTTAACATCCAAAACTACAATAATTGATTCTTGCATCCAATGTAATAAAATAATTTAAATTTGAGTTCCTTGTTTAATTATTAAACGGTGCCTTGTTATTATTAACTGGCTAATGTAAACGCAGGGTAAACTATTGAAAAATGAAGAGAAGCATAAGTTAAAATATATTTAAAATAAACATAAAAAATACTTTATTCTATATATTATTTAAATACCTTATACATTTGTATGTTATCTTTATGGGGTTAAATCTTTACTTTAATGTACGTGTTTCAGGTCTTGAGTGGCAACATAAATGCTGAATGAAAATTAATTCCGTCTCGAGCCTCGATTGGTGAATCAATGCCACGTGGTAACAGATCCCCAATAGGAGCACCGATCGAAGGAAATTCAAGAATGAAATCTAAAAGGAATTTCGTCACCTGAAACTAGCCAATTTAAAATACATAACTATTCATAATATTTAATTATTTAAAGCTTTAACGATGGTTTGACTATAAACTTGACATTATCTAGTATTAATAAAATTAATTAAAATTTCATAATTAAACAAATTGGAGTTTAATCAGTTAATTGAATTTAGGATTGGAGAGGCGAACGGAATTATTTGGTTATTTACTTCTCAAACCAGTTTTGTAAGACTTTTACTACTGATTATTTGGTAATATAAAGTAACTGTGTAGCATAATATCTGTAAAATGTGTAACGTATTAACTATTCCATAACTAGTTAAAGTCTGAAAACAAAATATTTCTAGAACTTTAACCGTTATATTAAATTATTTAATTTCCCTAGATGTATTGGGGTTTGGGATACACCGATAATTTTGATTTTCAGGATTTTCAAAGTTTCTTCCCCATCAGATGATTATAGATTAGGTTCTTACATAAAACTACCTTTATAAACCCAGCGTTACACGGATGTACCCTTAATAACGGATATTTGCTTTTAGTTCAGCTATGATGTAGGTCTGTTCATTCCCGACTTTTGGCAAGGTTTAAAATTTTACAATTTAAATAATCTGTATCTCATCGAATTTAATTTAACTGTAATGTTTGCGATATTTGGTGTGCAATTTCATTTAACTGTACATATCGAGTTACATAAAATATAAAGTGGAATGTTGACTATATTTGGGGATTTTCACTGCTTGGCAACATAACAGAAATCGCTAAATCACGACCGCCTATTCTATCATAGCTGTTTCATGATACAACTCGATAGATATAACTACCTTAACTTAAATTTACAGCTCGACAAAAGTCGCCAATGAACAGATTACATTATATCATAGATATATCAACTTTTAATGTATGCCAATTACTACCCTCTCCACTGGTCAGCACCTTATTAGGATAGTACAATGTCCTCCCGTTCAATAAAAAAAGTGGATTTACAATTATATCCAGACCCTTCCATCGGGAGTTTAGCCCTTCCATCGGATCATTGTGAAAAAAGAGCCATTGTTCACAATTTACAAAGATGTAGAATTTAACAGGAACCTTTATTGGGCATCTAGATTTTATTTGAGGAAGTAAATGGACTAATGGAGCAATGGTGTTCGTTTTTGATGAATTAACGTATCATTGGAGCCTCACGATGTTTATTGGCGACGGACTTCATAATTTTGAACCGCGGTCAAGAATAGAGCAAGAGAAAAAGCGAAAAGTTCAACGATGTATTTGTTATTAGCATTAGTGAGGATTTTTTCCGTTCTTATGGAAAACGCAAAACTTCGGTGTATTTTTTAGCCTATTTTTCTTTTCTTAATTCGAAAGATTTTTTTAAAACATTGAAAGTAAATAAAAAAGCCATCGTGAAGATTCTCGTCCGTTCTCCAGTTATATTGACGTTAAATTATTTCTAGCTTTTACGGGAATGTTTTGAGTATGCTTCAAAGATACATACAATAAATAAATCAACTACAATAGTAAAATTTAGGAATCCGAGACATAATTTGGAAAAGTCAATATTTAAGTCAGATTTGAATTACTTTACTTTTATCAAAAAATAATTAAAATATGGTCAAAATATATTATACACGTTATAGAAATAGTTATACACGTTACAGAAATAGTTATACACGTTAATTATAATAAACATCTGAGACTTATCTCTAAACGGATACAACGAACTAATCTACTTTTGGGCTGCATTAGTGGGTCGGTAGAGGAAGGTCAAGATAATTTCTATATTATATCCTCGATTAGTAGAAATATATTCTATTTATAGGATCGAGGAAGTAACCACGTTTTACAGGAAGATCGGTTGCGAAATATAATGATTGTTTAGTTGGCATTTCGATTGCCAGCAAACACTTTTTCAAACGTTGTTGTTGTTGTCGTGTCCATGATGTGTGCAAAAACTAGATGGATCCGAAGCTGTCGTAGACAGCTTTCGCTATTTCTACGTTATGTAATACAATTGAATTTTCAAGGGAAATTTGGAACAAACCTTATCCTTGGAAATATTTTATAAGTTTGATATTTTTATTTTGGATTCGAACAATTTAAAATATAAACTAATTTTTGTTTTAATTGTAAGAATTTGAGATGCAATTGATTAGAAATGTCCTCGCTTCTGTATATAAACCCTCAGTTTATTATGATATTCTTTTAGAAACTACAAAATCTAACTTTAGACATTTGAAAGTAATTTTTAAATTTACTTTGCATGTTTTTATTTAATTAAATAGACTTTTAGTACAAATTTCCACATGAAATTTTAAAGGATCCTTATATTCTGAGGCTTAGATACAATTTGTATATTCACCCTTTGGGTTGCGAAAGTGATGAAAGATTTTCTATTGAACTTTTCATTCCAGTGAAATAGATTATTATATTTTCCTTTATTTTTATCTTAACTCTTTATTTGTAAGATATAGTGGAACAAATTAGATAGTTTTAAAAAAAGATTGATATTCATAATGGGAGAATGGCAAAAGTTTTAATTTTTTTACACACTTGTTAGTAAAATAATGGAATTTCATAAAAATATACAGTTTGAAAAGTTTAATTCCTAAAACAGATATTATCTGTAACACCTATGAAGTTCGCAAAACCCTATTAACCTTGCAGCATTTTAACACTTTCACTGCGATTCCTGCTTTAAGGCAGGAAGAACTACAGATTATAATGCTATTCCTATGACATATTAAGTGGCAACAAAAATAATCAGTGATGAAACTGTTAGAACCGCCAACTAGTAAGACACAATCGCGAACGTAAAGTAAATGAAAAGTGAAATAAGCGCAAAAGAATGAGAAAATCGACAGACCCTTTTATACAAGGTGTCACTAAAAATAGTGAGAACACAAGCAACAATAAAAGCATTAGGAATGGTTGAGTAACTGCCACCGTAGTACGATGTAATTCCATGTACTTCTTATCCATAAAAGCTACTTCCCCCGCCCAATATAGACCAATTTAGCTAAAGCGATCTCCGGCCACCCATGAGTATTTCCAAAAATAACCATCAGCCCAGAATAACTTTAGAGCGTAACTGGCACTATTGGTTCAGGCGTTGATGCACAAGACAAAGGGTGGTCGGGGGGTTGGTCCATACTGCTTCCTGCCTTAACTGTGAAAAAAATCTGTAGATTTTACAGCAACGATTTTACAAAAAAACATGTATATACAGAAAAATTCTGTTATCTTATAACAGTTTATTTCTGTAAAAATAAACTGCTTTAAGTAAAAAATATGTTTGTTTTTTGTTTTTAATAATCATGTCGAGTACTGGACTGCAACCGACGAGGCATTTAAATTGTTTGTAGAAACTCCGTGTACCGGAATAGCTTAATGCAGGGAGAGTATCACCCCCCCCCCCCCCCCCCAGTTACTGAAGAGACCAGGAGGAGGTAAAGTTTCGTTTTTACTGAATTGCGTTAAAATTTCAAATTGTTCGTATAAAATAAACAGATTATCTCTGTAAATTTTACGCTATTTTTCAGGCACGCCAGCTGAATGAACGCATTTTTCTGTTGAAACTACATACTTTTTTTACAATATTTCTTTAGTTTAGTTTGAATTATTTAGTTTGTTTGGCAACTACTACACGAGAGCTAAATATTTCTTTAAACAGATCGTTTATAAAACGAAAAATCGAATTATTAATAACACTTCACTCGCGTAAATTGGTCCACGGACCAATGTCATAACAACTATTTATGTTAAGTTGAATGTCATCACAGAGTTTTCTTTATCATTTATCGTGACTAAAAAAAGGCATCATTTCCGAATCCTTTCTTCTTGATAATCAATGACTTAAGTGCGTATCGTTCGATGTTAATTAAATCGTTACGTCAGCAAACCTAAATTAGACCAATTTTGTGAAAGCAATAAATAATCGGAGACCACCCATGGGAATTTCTAAAAATATCCTATCTATCTCAGAATAACTTTCTAATGATGTGCCTAAATAAGATAAAAAGATCATTATCTATGTCATAACCTTAGACATTGCATACAAGGTACGGCACGAATAACACACATGTACAATGTTAGTCATCTGGGTGATGGTTTGATGTTAATAGCAAAACAAATTGACCACGACAAAAAATTCCTGAATGATGTATTTCACCACTTCCCTTTTTTGTCAAACAGTTTTCGGTCCAATGCCATATGTTTTGAGATTTTACAATATGTCTAAAAAACTAAAATATATTTATTAATAAAATATATTATATAACCTAAAAAGAGTACAGATTCAACGTTAATTGGTGAACAGAATCACCGAACCCCCGAAGAGAGTAAAAGTTATCAGCGACCACCCATGGGAACTTTTAAATAATCCCCCCTCAAAATAACCTCATATCTAATGAATTCTAATGAACCTCTTTCATCACCCCAGCAATAAATAAATGGGCAATGTCAGTCCGCTGGCGGAACACCACGCTGTCTCACCGGGGTCCTATCGAGTTATATAAACCCCCTCCCAAATGAAACAAAGAACTGTCCTGTCATTCACCGGAGCTATTTCTGGAGCCTCGTGTTCCGGCCTTGCTCTGTTTTACGCCCGCAAATAGATCTGCTCTACCGAGCCCAAGTACACATACACAGCAATCCGATGCTAAAATTATAGCCGCGCGGTAAATTTTAGAACGGCTTTTTTTTTTACTTGCTTTTAGCTGCAACAACGTATGGGGTTATTGTCGATTTTCGGGTGTCCTTTCGAGAGGTTTGGGCACTATGATAGGTACCCTTGATTTTCAGAATATTCAAAATTTGTGCAAGGGGAAGATCACACACAGCAAATCGTAATTTCAAAATTCAGGCAAAAAAAAGTATCTTAAACGTGATTTCAGGCACTTTAAGTGTCACAAATGCCGAATCTCTTCATGATTTAAGACATCAAACGTGATTAATTCAGAGGACAGCAAGAGATTTTTTAAGACGCCATTATGTCTCAATGTGGTAACAATTTTTTCGACATTTTTTGTCTGAAATTAATCAATTGCGATTTGTACTGTGGTTCAACTTCCGATATGAAATCATTGCGAGTCATTGTTCACAATTCGCAATGCTGAGGAATTTGAGAGGAACCTTTATGAAGTGATTTTATTTGAGAAAAAAGAACAAATAGAGCAATTGTCTTGTTTTTTTGGTCGAATCATAGTCTCAATAGAGCTACGCGATGTTTTTGGTGAATAACCTCGCAATTTTGAACCGCAGTAGAAAAGTTTAGAATTTTACTTTCTTATGTCAGCGCTGTTGAAATGTTTTCACTCTTAATGACAAAATACAATATTTCGGTGTTTTTTAAAACTCTTTTCTTTTTTTATTCGAAAGAATTAAAAAAAAATTGGTAGGTATTAGCTTCGTAAAGATTCCCGTCAGTTAAAGTTAAGAGCAGCGCCGTGTATTATGAGTTTTAGGCTGTTATTAAATTGAAGGTTAAAATTTTTTAGATAAAACCATTTTATATTTTTGGCAATAGTTCTTAGCACGTTATCACGTTATATCATTACACCTCGCGAATCATGATACATTGAATTTCAAACTTTTAAAAAGTCTTTTATTTCAAAAATTTCCAACGAAATTTGCAAAAGTAAACTTTCTGGCGTTGAAATCTCTATAAGTTTAAATATATACGTTAATTTCTTCGATTTATTTTGATTTTTGGACTCCAAAAATGAAACCCAAGCCAATAGCTCCAAAGAAATATCCAGACATCAATTCGGCTCCAGTCAAGCGCTTGCTCAAATGGATTATTACAACAGTTTCTTCAACTGGAGGAGGAGTTACCTATACTCAAGTAAAAAATTTTGCGAATTCAACGGAAAGGAAATCTGCTGCTTCATACGATGTCAAAGACATTCTTCAGACCTTTTTAGATCATGGCCGATTGCAGAAAGTTGGATACAAGTATGTTCTACCACAATCACCGAATAAGAAGCAAGTCGCAAAGAAGGGAATTGACAAGAAGGAAGTCCTCAAGAAGGAAACTGGCAAAAACGAAGTCGCCAAGATGACAACTGACAAGAAGAAAATTGCCAAAAAGACACCTGAAAACAAAAGCGCAGAAAATCGCTTGATGCAAAATGTCCGAAATTCTCCTCCAGAGATTAAAGTCAAGCGCTCTCCCGGGAATCTTCAAGTTCGCGACGTGATGGCAGAAATAACTCAATTGCAAGGAGCTGCATCAAATGAGGCCAGATTTCCCCACACCATGGATGCTGAAATGCCTTTACTGATCAGTTATACTGACGTTCTTTCCCAAAAGAAAGGTAATATAGAACCTACCCAAACCGTTAATGCCGAAGAACCATTACAAAACACCACTAGTGCCGAATTATCCCAATTTTTCCAAAACGTCGATGTCGAAGAAACTTCCCAAAACACAGAAGACGTGACTTCTGCTCAAAATGTAGACGAAGATAATGGTACAATATCCGTTTCAGCCGTTAATGCTGGATTCAACGAATAGCGGCTTAATACTACTTTTGTGTTTTCAAATTATACCAAATTATGTTTCCTTGTGCACTATTATTGAAGAAAAGAACAAATTGATAGACGAATTGATGTTTAAAATCTATTATGAATTTCAAATAAAAAAATATTTATTTCTGAAAATTTTATTTACTTCTTTTTCATTTTAAAGTGCATTTACTCTGAATCATTTCGCCATGAAGACAATTTCTAAAGCACTGAAATTGTAGTAACGTTAAAATATTTCATTGAGAGATTAATAAAAATTTGCATATGAACAGATAAAATTTAAAAGCATTTGTTTAATAAACTATATTTTAATACAGTTTTCTTATTATACTTAAAGCTAAACAAGTAGGTTTGTAACAGAATCTACCACTTAACCCGCTTCCACACAACTAATGTGTTTAACAGGAAAAACACAGCCTTAATTCTATATTTAACAATTACACGCTAAATTTGGTTAGCTTAATTTATTTTCTTTCAAAAATTCAATAATTATTTTATTTGTTATCGTGTGCTAAAATAAGGAACAGCTAGCGTATTAGCGCCACAATGCTATTTGGCGACTTTGGCGTTCGTAAAAAAGTAAACACAGGGTTGCTATAGCAACTAGATTGGTGCAAACATCTATTGAGTTGAACTGGAATGTTTACCAATTTAAGCACGTTTTTGCTACTTGGCTATAAAAGGAAAGTCGCCAAATCGAAACCGGCCATAATACGCTAGCAGTACCTAAAACAATGTATATTTCAAAGAATAAATATGTAATAATCCTCACTTTTAAATAGAAGGAAAACATTTCATATCAACATGCAATCCCAGAATCTCTTTGTGAAATATATTTGACGTCATTTTAAACTGATTTATGGCGCAAAAATAAATTTATCTTAATTTATTAGCTTCCACACTACGTTTATAACGTAAAAAGTGGAAAGTATTATAATCGTTCAGTCCGTCTGTCTGTCCGTCCGTCTGCCTCTCTGTGCGTCTGTCTGTCCGTCACCCACTTTCATAGCCAAACTACAAATGCTACGGACAAGTGTGATGCGTTAAAAAATTCAGCGCATCGAAATTAGAAAACATTGAAAATTTCAGAAAAGAATTCGAATTCGAAGTACTTCAATTATTTAAAAAAAACTGCAAAATTTAATGCTCATTTAAAAAGCATAAGAAACCATTTTTATTAGAATTAAATCACCATTGCCATTCGCAACAATCACTCGAGAAACTTTTATTCTTTTAGACAATAAATTAAAATAAATTTATTTTTGAGACATCCATCAGTTTGAAATGACGTCAAATATATTTCACTACGAGATTCTTTGTATGTTGATATGAAATATTTTCATTCTATTTTAAAGGGAGGAATACTACATATTTATTCCTTGAAATATAAATTAATTTTTGCAAACGATAAGTGAAAATTATTGAATTTTCGAAATAAAAATAAATGAAACTGACCAAATATAGCATGTAAATGTTTAATATAGAATTAATGCTGTGTTTGGCGCCTTTTTACCTGTTAAACACAACTGTTGCGTGGAAGCGGGTTAAGTGACAGATTCTGTTACAAACCTACTTGTTTAAAAGAACTAAAGTTTCTCGAGCGATTGTTGCGAATGGCAATGGTGATTTAATTCTAATAAAAATGGCTTCGTATGCTTTTTAAATGAGCGTTAAATTTGAAGTTTTTTAAATAATTGAAGTACTTCGAATTCGAATTCTTTTCTGAAACTTTCAATGTATTCTAATTTCGATGCGCTGAATTTTTTGACGTATCACACTTGTCCGTAGCATTTGTAGTTTGGGCTATGAAAGTGGGTGACGGACAGACAGACAGACGGACTGAACGATTATAATACCTTCCACTTTGTACTTTATAAACGTAGTGTGGAAGCTAAAAAACTGAAAGTTTAAATGAAGATACTGTTATCATCTTTCTAATTGATTTTTATTTTACGTAATAAAAGGATTTAAATCTAGAACAGTTTTTTTAAGTCCAAAACTTAACTTTACACAACTAGTTAACGAAATTTATGCATAGTTTTTATGACAAGAACACATATATGTTAAAAAAATACGTTGACATTCCAAATAGGTTATTTACCAATTTTTAAATAACCTTTTTTCGAATTGCAACGGTACATGTCACTATTTGTTGTTCTGGCAATACTTCTTGGCACGTTATCACGCATATCATTACACCTCGCGAGTCACGATACATTGAATTTCACACTTTTAAAACGTCTTTTTATTTCAAAAATTTCCAACGTAATTTGAAGAAGTAAACTTCCTGACGTTGATACCTCTATAAATTTAATTATATACGTCAATTTCTTCTGTTTATTTTGATTCTTCGACTCAAAAAAATGAGACCCAAGTAAACAGCTCCAAAGAAATATCCAGATATTAATTCGGCTCCAGTCAAGCGCTTGCTCAAGTGGATAATTTCAACAGTTTCTTCAACTGGAGCAGGAGTTACCTATACGCAAGTAAAAATTTTTCGAGAATTCAACGGAAAGGAAAGCCACTGCTTCATACGATGTCAAAGACATTCTTCAGACCTTTTTAGATCATGGCCGCTTGCAGAAAGTTGGATACAAGTATGTGCTACCACAATCGCCGTATAAGAAGCAAGTCGCAAAGAAGGGAATTGACAAGAAGGAAGTCCTCAAGAAGGCAACTGGCAAGAAGAAAATTGCCAAAAAGACACCTGAAAACAAAAGCGCAGAAAATAACTTGATGCAAAATGTCCGAAATTCTCCTCCAGAGATTGAAGTCAAGCGCTCTCCTGGGATTCTTCAAGTTCGCGACTCTGTGATGGCAGAAATGAGTCCTTTGGACAGAGATGCCTCAAATATCAACATATTTTCCCACACCATGAATGATGAAATGGCTTTACAGAACATTCTTCCTAACATTCAATCCCAAACCATTGGTACTTCAGAATCTTCCCAAACCATTATTGCTGAGGAACCATTACAAAACATCACTGGTGCTGAATTATCTAAATTTTCCCAAACCTTTAACGCCGAAGAAACTTCCCAAAACACAGTAGACGTGACCGCTACTCAAAACGCAGGTGAAGATAATGGTACAATATCCGTTTCAGCCGTTAATGCTGGATTCAACGAATAGCGGCTTAGTACTACTTTTGTGTTTTCAAATTCCGATTCGAACATCGATACTGGATTTCACAAATAGTGGATTATTATTTTTTTTTTGTTTTCAAGTTATACCAAATTATGTTTCCTTGTTGACTATTTTTGACTATGTTATATAAAAGCAAAGAACAAATTTAAATATGAATTGATGCAGTTTTCTTTAAAATCGTTTCAGTTTATTTCAAATTGCAAATAAAAAAAGTATTTTTGACACTTGATTTACTTGTTTTTCATTTTAAAATGAGTTTACTATGAATTACCGTTATGAAGACAATTTCTAATGTTCTGAAATTGCTGTATTGCTAAAATATTTCATTGAGAGATAAAAAAATATATATATATATTAGAACTTATGTAATTTAAAAGCATTTGTTTAATAAACTCTACACTAATACTATTTCTAAAAATTACCCAAAACTTATTGGTATAAAATTTGAGGAAATTTTAGTTTAAATTAAAGATATACTGTCATTATTTTTAATTGGATATTTTGTATTTCACGTAATATAAGGATTAAAATCTAAATGTGTTTTTTTAATCCAAAACTTAACATTTACACAATTAGACAATGATATTTCGGGACAGTTTTCAAGGTAATGACACACATATATGCCGAAATGCATCGAAATTCCAAATAAAAATATTCATCAATATTTAAATTACGTCTTTCGAATGCCTTCTTTATTATTGAGGATGTGGTATTCCTCCCAGAAATATAGCTCAAAATGTGATACAGACAAGTGCGACAAAAAATTTAGCACATTGAAACTAGAAGTCATTGAAAATAGAAAAAAAAAATAATTCAAAGTATTTCAAGTATTAAAAAACTTTTAAAACTTTTATACCATTTTAGGATCATAAGCATTCTTTTTAATTTTTAAGGGAATAAAATCATTATTGCCACCTAACAATAGCACGATACATTTTATTTTTATTAAATAAACATTTTGAAAGGAAATTTATTTTTGTAAAATATATCCATTAGAAATGACGTCATAATATAAACGATACAATAAGATTTCTTGATGGTTCCTATTATTTGTTTAAAGATAGGAACAAGGCATTACATTTTTATATTATTATTTTAAATAGCAGATATGGTTTTCATTTATAATCAAGCATTTATTAATGAATAAGGCCGCGTTTTATAGCTAATAATTCCTTTTGAGGATTTGTTTTTGTTTTTTTATTGGTATTTAAAATTAGTTCTTTGAGCTATGTTTTGAAGGCGATAGATAGTTTTTATATTGTATGTCGATATAAAATGTTTTAATACGTTTTTAATCTGTTTTAAAATGTTTTATTTCTTTTTAAGTTTGGGCAATATTACAAAGTTATTTTTCGAAATACAAATAAATTTAGCGAACAATACGTAATAATTGTTGAATGGGCTTGTTTCAACACTTTGTCAAAGAAAACCAAACAACCAATGAAATCGCAGTACGGAGCACGTGACGTTATAAAAGCAAATGAGCTTGTTTCAAGTAGTAGGCAAAGAAAACAAAACAACCAATGAAATCGCAGTGTGAAGAGCGTGACATCAGAAGAAATATTCCCATTTTCGATGAAAAATAGTTTTTTTAAATTTTACGGTTAAAAGTTAATATAGACCTAAATGCTGTGTTTGGCTCCTGTTTTTCGACGCGTGAATTTTGTCTGGAAGAAACTCTAAGCGACAGTTTCTGTTAGAAACCTTCAATAAAAAATAATTTGGAATTTAATGTAATTAGTTTGAATATAGTATATTGATTTTATTTGAATTTAATTGATCTCGGTGTGAGTTCTATGGTTTGCAATCCAATTTGTGCGTATAAACAACAACCTGATGGATCACTAAATGTAAAAGGGGTCAAATCCACAGAAAGATTTCCGTACACGGTCCTTATTTAACTAAAATTTTAAAGGGAAGTAGTGTAGTGGGAAATTATTCAATGAACCTTTTACATTTAGCGATTCATATTTTACTGACACAAATCTCGTCAGTCAGGAAATCAGACTGATATTTTCTAAGTTCGTGTTTAATTCCAAATTTTATGGTTTTTGATCTATTTTTGATACTTCTCGAAAATGAACAACCTGATTTTTAGATTTTTGTTAAATGTGGGTTGCATCGTTTCGGCGATTTTATACTTTCCATGCAATTGACGAGTTTTAAATGAAATTAATTTTAGGTACTTGAAAATTTTTATTTAATCCTTATATTTTTTTCCTTATATTTACGGAACAAAATATTTTACCATCTGAGGGATACAGACATATGAACCCGTCAACTGACTGTTGGGGTTTATTCAGCTACCTCACATAACTTTTTTTAATACATTTTTTTTAAATTTTACTAAATTAAAAATAATTAGGTATGGAGGAATAATGTGTAATTATATGCAACAGAAATATAATTTTCAAAAATAATTTAAAAATTAAATTTGTTAGAATTTTAAAAAAATAATATCATGCAGTGAAAATAAGTTTGAACTTCAGCCAATTCACTTATCCTTCAAAGGATTTTTTTTAAATAATTAATTTTACTAAATTTTTTAAAAAATAAAGTATGGATGAATAATTTATAATTATTTGCAACAGAAATATATATTTTAATTAATCACATTAAATTTTTAATAATAATTTAAAATAAATAATATCATGCAGTGAAAACAAGTTTACACTTCAGCCAATTTACTTATCCTTCAAAGGATAAAAGTATATTTGAAATGCAGGTTGAGAGATCAGGGGCAGTTCCCTAGTACCTCATTACTATTGCTATCGACATGTTTACGTCTTTTGCACGCGCGAATAAACAAATAAATAAGATCCGCTTAATTAAAACCTTTCTCTTTGAAAGTTTTAGGTAAGCAATTTGGGTTTTAGTAGGTCAATTACATTACCGTTATTCTGACTTGCGGCAGCTCCTGCGCTTTATATGTATTTTTTTCACTTTCAACTTTTTCTAACTGTCAGAATTCCAAGTTTTTTAAAGTCAAGTTTTATATCTTCTGTGATTTTACAACAATGTATATTAAGTAATCATTTTTTAAAGACAGTAATTTAAAAATTATTTGCAAATGTAAGGCAGAAAATTTCTACTTACTTTTCGCTAAATAGTTATATAACATCAAAAGAGTAATAAACATATTGGATAACTTAATTCATTGTTATATTTTCCTTAAAGCTTATAATAGGTTATATTAATACCTTGTAAAAATACCTACACCTATAAAAATACTTCCATATATTTGTTGATTTTTAAGAATTATCAATTCAACCCCTCCTGCAATTTAATTAAATTATTTCCTTAGTTACATAAAATACTGTAGTGAGAATAATTGCATAGATAAAAGCCTGGGAAGATGGTTAAAATTTTTGTAAAAGTTTTATTTTAAATTTTAATTGAAGTAATTTTTTTTTTAATTTTACATTTCCCACTTTATTTATGATTTTTTTATGAATGCAAAAATTCTCCACTTAGGAATAATATTTTATTATAGCTTTACGGTATAAGTTAAAAGGCCCTAACTCCAAGTTTTTAGTGCAAGTTTTTTGTATCGCTGAATCGGCCTACAAAATACCTTTGTATAACATTACAAAATGTTCAACCGTGGAAAGCTAACTGTATGAGATACATTAAATATTGAGTCGTAGCTTCGGTTTAAGATCGCTTTTAATTAAAAAAAAATATATCATTACTTCTAATAAAAAAAAACTTTAAATAAAATTATCTGTTTCAGGTGGGAATAATTGTGGATCATTTCTTCTATATTAAATATTGATGTACTCAATGTTTACGTATAAAATAAAAAAATGCATACTTAGTTAATGTTTCGCAGATTTGATCCAAATCAGGCCTTTTTAAATTGTAAAATATATTAGCTTAATTTAATAACTTGTTATGTTTTTTTTTAATTTGAATTGAATACGTTTTCCCCACAGAATTTATATTTAGCTTTTAAAATTTCATGTAACAATCAAAGACCGAAAACTCTCAGTGAAAACTCCATTAAAATTGACTAAAAAGAATATTAGTCATACTTATCCATTCGTATTTTTGAACATTAATTTCCAAATAATCGGTAGTTAATTGCTAGTCACCCATGCTAAAATGCATTTGGTCATTATAATTGTTAATTTATTCATACTAAAAGTCAGGTTGTTGATGTAGTTTTTGTATGTTTATACATGCCATTGAAAAACACTGTTCAATTAGAAAAACAAAATTTGATTTTCGGCCGGTTCGAAAATGTGGCAAAGCGCCATAGGTACGTTTTGCTCAATGAAGTATTTTCAGTCTTTGAGTTCAATACTTGCAATAAATTTTAAAAATTCAACTATTTACTCTTCATATTAGTTAAAAAGAAAACCATTTTATTGTGCTTTAATTTACTGAAGCTGTATATAAATATTATCAAATGATTAAAATATATATATTGATAATACTCGCAAGTGCCAAATTTGTTAAATGACAGGACTTTTCATTTTATAAGAAGAAAACCTTCTGAATAAAAAAATTTCAAAATAAACTGCACGTTTCTTACTTTATTAAAACTACTAAATTTAGTCACAAAAATTATATAAAATCGTTCTTCGAAAAATGGTTGAAGATTTAACAAAATTTTGAAGAAAAAAATATTTCTATACATTATAACGCAAAAAAAGTATTGTTTAAAAAAATAAACTATTCAATCAAAACTATTAGAAAGTTTGTTGCGAATGCGTTAGAATTAAAAAGGGAAAAGCTCAAAATGTCTTAAAATTACTAACCTTTGCAATTTCTAACTATCAACAGGTTCCCAATTATATTTTCTTTCAAAAGTTGGCACAAATCCTTTAAGTTGTTGTCCGATTACGAAACTTGTAAAAAGTTCATTGTGATGCAAATAGATTTTTGTCCGATCAGTTCGCCATTGGAGTATTATAATTATTCGACTATAATAATGCCGGTGTACATTGTAGAACAGTTTGTCCACGATAGCGCTTGCAACATCGCCGATTCTATTTATATCGAATACGTGACGAAATTCTGTTTATAACGGTTCAGTTCCCTCCAGTTGGCAAGTGTCAACACTGTCAGAATGTTTCCACATGTGAAACTCTAAATAAATTATCAACTACAAAGTAAACTAAGAATTTTTTGCTAAAATAGCAAATTTTATGCAATGAAAAAATACGGTTTTTAATTAGTTTTTCAGTTTATTACTTGCAAAAAAATGGAAGAATGTTTTTCGAATGGAACAAGTTCTAGCAGACGATTTTTTGGAAGATGTGATACTCTTCCCGACCGAGATGCTGATTCAAATGCTGCCGTCTGAACAAGAGAGAGATTAGGGTTGCTTTCGTTGAAATTTTGTGAGATTTGAAAGCTCGCCAACTTGGCTCCGATGAATGTGAGAAAAACGGAAGCATCACCTCGTTGAGTGACTTGACGTAAAAAAAGACTTAGGAGTTCAAGGGAAAATATGTAATTTTAGTAACAAATGATTAAGTTTTAGTGTTTTTCTTTCTTTTAAATTTCAAATATGTTTATAATAGTTTTCTGGTCTATAATGTATGTTTAAAATTGTATATAGTAAAAGCAATGAAACAGTAAAGTGTAATATATATTGTTCTAAGGCTGTATATATTGTTGTCCTGTTATATATTATGGATCTTTTGATTGCAATCTGATCTGGAGCTGATTGCAATTTTTAACGATGGATCTTTTTAATTGATTTTACTGACCTTTTGTATTTAAATATTTTTATCTTTTGTTTTTCTTTTAGTGTTCCCTTTTAGTTTTTTATATTTGTGCTTTGTCTTGTTTTTATCCTCTACCTGTAATTGGACTAGATCTGTACGGTAGTTGTAATTAAATAAATAAAATAAATAAATAAATAAATAAAATATGTGTTAGAGTTTAAAATATTCAGTGGACATGAATTAGAAGTAGAACCTATATTTTTACCAACTTTTATTTCTATTTATATATTTTCAATACATATTTTTTACTATAACTGAAAAACAACCATAAAAATACCTTTTAGCCAAAACACTTAGAAACCCATCCACAACTTTTTAAAAACTAATTAGAATCTTTAAAATGCATTTCAATCTCCTGAATGTTTTTTACCAACAAACTCGAATATTTTTTTAGATTAGCAAATGATTTCAAGAAAAGACTTATTTTATACTTTTTCTTATGCATTTGACCATTATATACCTTAAAATCTAATTAAACACTGTCAGCAAAATGAACAGTGACAAATAATTAACATTTAACAGTAAAAAAAATTGCTGCCGATTAAAAATTAACGTTATATATATGGCAACAATTTCGAGCTGTTCCGACTTTCTCAGGAGTAAACAGGTGGAACTCGTTCGTCCTTCGAGAGGCGGAACTTCCTGTTTTTTAATATACTATTTAATATTGATCAAAATGACTAGTGCTACTTCAAATCGCCAACTTGGTCGTTTTCCGAATAAACAATAGGGGCTGGAGAGCCCGGTCGGTAAGGATCCTGCCTTTCATGGTAAAGGTCACAGGTTCGGGTCCGGGCATTGCCAAAATAACTGTCGACGTATAAACGGTCTATGTAGCCAAATAGCCCTCGTGTAGTTCTAGTGCGACGGTAATTCAAAGTAACCTAATCAAATAAGCATTATTTTAACTTTAGGTTTCGTTGTGCGTATCTAATTCATTTTAATTTTAAAAAATAAATAATGGGAATATTTCTTATGATGTCACGCTCTCCATACTGCAATTTCATTAGTTGTTTTGTTTTCTTTTTCTACATGAAACAAGCCTATTGGTTTTTTATGATATCACGCTCTCCATACTGCGATTTCATTGATTGTTTTGTTTTTTTTCCGTACTACATGAAACAAGCCCATACATAGTTTCTATAGTAATTGCTAGTTATTTTAGTTCGTAAAAATTCGTCGCAAAACTCTTTGAAATTCATGAGTTTATGTTTATAGTTACAGTATGGGAAATGCTTCCAAAACTGATACTTACGTCTTAGGTAAGTGTTTCAAACATATATGTTCAACATGTATAATTGATTTTATTTTTCAATATTGGTTTATCAACATTTTATAGAAAAACATTCTAAACTAACTACACATTTTCACTAATATCTATGATTTTTCGGAGTATTTCTTCTTGTAGCTTAAAATGCCAATCGTTTAACAACCGATTCAAGCAATCTACAGATCAACCGATTTAATGTTTTCTGGTCCTTATAAAAAAAAAAAACTAACAGTTTTATCCAGCAGCATAAAAATCTTATTACTAGTACTTTATAACTATAAGATTACGTCATCGTAGTATACTAAACTAACTCTACGACAACTTTGTGGTCCTTTGACAGCAGAAACATGTCTTCGTAACTGGAACTCAAAACAAAGTATTTTCTAAATAGTATACTTGTTTCTGTATTTCATTTACAAAATTGTATCGTTCTGTTCTTGTGGGAACGGCAAAATATTATCAGTCGAAGGGTAGTATATATAAAATTATAATTAAGTAACATTAAATAGCAAATATTTAATATTGAAAAGCAAATAGTTAACATTTAATAGCACAACATTTAATTTCAAAAAATGATCGTTTAATAGCAAAAATTCAAAATTAAATAGTCGTTAATACTTTAAACAATAAACACAAAGTATTATGTGTGATTAAAATACTAAATAATAAACATTAATGACAAATAATTAACATTAAATAGCAAAAAAATAATAACATTAAATACTAATGAATAAGTTGATTTAATAAATTAATCTCCCATTGGCCGCGAAACTCGAGCTTAGCATCTTAACCTTTCCAATAAAGCCCAGGCTCCTAGATTTATAGAGAGTTGATTTTTTCCAATTTATCATTTTGTCTGGCAGTGAAGCACCAGCTACATATAACTGTCCTTTCATCCTGGATTATCCAGTCACCAAACCAAGCACTACCTCGTCATTCCTGGCAACCCGTCTCCGACTACTGCGGTCGCAGCTTAGAAACGGGAGTGGCGCATGCGCATTCCTAGGGGGACGGAGATTGAGCGAAGTCTCCGGATTTATTTTTAGATGCTCAGGAGGGCAGGAATAGAAACGAAGGTCAACATCGAACCTTTTCTACAACTTCTACCCTATCCACCCCCCGCCTCCTCGACAGGAGGGGGGTGGGGGGTACAAAGTGTTCCACAAACTGTAACCGGCGGCGGTTGCAAAAGATTGGGTCGATATTATTTTTTCCCGAATTTCTACGTCGATGAAAATGAATAGATTTTACGGATGTGGAGGTAAAATCTAAGAGAAGATGGTTTTAATTTTTTCAAATGTGTTTTTTAATGTATTTTTCTTTTTCGCTAGGCTTAGTTTTATTGGAATATTTTCTGATGATATGTTATAAATAGATTATTCACATATTAATTGCAAGTACAAAAAGCATCATTTTTGTTATTACTGGCAAAAGTTGAAAGTTTAATAAAGCAACTGATAATAATAAAAAAAACTATAACATAAATTAAAATAAGCAATTAAAAATTGACGACACTTAATAAACAATATATACTTATAAAATACTAAGGATTAATTTTCAATTATCAACAGTCAAATAATGATAATCGACTATTTGTTATTAAATAACTAGCTTTAACACAAAATATTTAATTAACAAATTACATTTCAATTTAGAAGTTACATTTCAATTTAGAAGTTACACATTTAATAACTATTTAGTTTGGAAGAATTATCTTTAATAACTTTCCAAATAATCTGACTAACTTAAAATACTCACAATTCTAGTTCCTATGTACACAAAAAAAATCGTGCAGTAAAAGGTTAACGGAATAAGCTTTACTTATAATTTGATTTTTTTTATCTATTGAATAAATAAAATTTGCAATTTGCAAGCGAGAATACCTTTTACGATACAAAAAAATTATTGGGCAAGTCGTACACATCCAATACGTTCTTATCCAGTCTTATATTTTAAGGGCGAATAAGCCCGAATAAAAACCAAAGTGTCTTTGTGTTAATCTAATGAAAAAAACTATTTTTAAAGCCACATTTCTAAAGATTGAATATTTTTACAAACGATATTTTACATGATAAATTTAGCTGACTTCCAGGTTTCTAAAAACTCACTTTTGAAGTCGGTTCGAATATCTTGTGTAAAATTATTTATTGAAAATTTAAAAAATATGCGAACCAATTTCAAAAAATAGGATTATAGATACCTGTAAGTCAGCTACATTTATCATATAAAAAAACACTAATAAAAATATTTAATACAACCGGTGAAATGTGGCTTAAAAAAATAGTTCTATTGGTTTAACACATAAGAGGCACTTTGTTGTGGAGACCCGCAGACATTCAGGCTCACTTTTACCACTGTCAACATGCTTTTGGGTTTTATAGGAATTAGGATTTCGTTTAGTAGCGAAGAGTAGACCTATTTTAGGAATTCTTACCAAATGTAGATTACCAATTAATATGAAATTACCAATTCTCTTAGAAATTTATTTGAACAAATAATATCAGTTATTAATAAGAATGATTAAGTTTATAATATCAATTACAAGTTTTAATATCAATTATGCAAAACTAAATATTAATGGTTAAAAATATTGTATGTGATAATATAAACAATTATTATTTACAAAGATTGGTTTAATAATTACCTTATTAATAGCATAGTTAGTATTTTTCTCATGGATAAATGGTTTTGAGATACTCTGTTACAATAAATAAATAGACTAACAAAATTATTTAAAAAATACGTGTAAAATACTAGCAATTGGAGCTTGTGTTTGAAAAAATAAAGAACTGAATAAGCTAAAAATAACTAAAATTTGCAAATTTCGGGAAATAGCGCAGCTAAGTTGAAAACCTTCAAACCATGTTTTCTTTTTCGGATTGATTAGGGTAATTCAAATTTTTCCAAATATCGTAAGTATTTTTTTTCTCTAATGGGGCTGCAACATTGTGGGTCAAGCCTTTGCAGACTCGGCATATTCCAAATGAGAGCCATTTTTGTGGCACCATCTAGGCGACTCTCGCTACCAATTTTGATGCGCAGATTACAATGAATCTGAGCTCTCTGTGGATGTTAAAGTATGCCGAGATTTAATTTTGCCGAGAGAACCCAAATATCGTAAATATTCGGATATGAACCTTGTATTGGCAATTTTTAACAATCCTAAAGTCGCCAACGAAATATCACAAATCTTGCCAAATAACCGTACAGTTTTCACAATAGACTGTTTCCTACGATTTGGTTATTTTTGGAGGTTCTGTAAGCTGAATAGAAAACATATTCTAAAAGATGTGTCTTTTATCTTGAGATAGCTGCTTTTATATTAAAATATTACTACAATAATATTTTCGTCTAAATAAAGTATTTTATGTTTACTGAACAAGTATCTGTAGCAGTCCGGTCAAATAGTCAAAAGATCTTGTCTACTGTTGCCATGCACAGGCTACATAAAGTTGTACAAACAAAGATTATAAATATAACTGTACAGGTTACATCTGTCTCTCCTTTTTTGTTAACGCTAAAAAGAGTTATGGTGAGTCTAAAAGAAGTCAGTAACATTTTAGTTTTAAGTTAGAGGATAGGCACAAATACTTTTCCTCCCTTTAATGTATTCCTTAAAAAAAAAAACGTTTTGGTGTTTTCAACAAATAAATTTTATTTATGTATAATTATTATTGAATCAATATTTAGAACTGAGTAAAAATATTTTTTTTAATTAAAAAACTTTTTTACTTCTTATAAAACTCATTTTCGAATACCAAAATAAAAAGTAATTTTAGACAAAAAATGAAAGCAAGACTGCTGGAGCTGTTGCCATTTACGACGTGAAACAACCCCATAGTATGATGAAGTAAACGCAGATTTGTTTAACCGTCTTTTTAAGCATATTTATTAATTTAAGTAAGTAAAAATTTTAGCATGACTTTATTAAAAAGTTGACTTGAAAACCGCGAAATGTGATTCAATTTAATTTTAACGCAAATTTCTAATCTGCCCTATGATTTAAGGCTTAAAAGTTTCCCAAGTTGCCAACCTCGTAAAGGGTTTAAAAATACCACCGTGTTGTTTCAACGAGTGATGCCATAGCTCCTTGCGTAACTTTTACCCTGAAGAAAAATCTCAAAACTATCTTTTCAAGCGAAGTCGTCCACCAAAATAATATGACAGATACGTTCTGAAAAACTATAGCTGCGACTACCGAGGATTTTTTTTCGGGGGAAGAGGCTTAGAAGGAATGAAAATCCTCTATCTTTTTTCCAAAGAAATCTTAGAAGTGTTTGCCAATGTTTCTAAATTTAAGTTATAATTCTTGGAGCAAAAGAGTTGTCCTGAATATAGTCTGCCTTAGGTTGCTTTCATATTTTCTATAAATATATTTGTTCAAGTTTTATTCTCTAAAATAAAAGGGTTATAATCATAAGTCATTATCTTTTGTCAAATTTTTATGAAAAGCTTAACTACCTATGTATTTTTGAATTTCAAGTGTGCTACAGGGCATTATTTACGCAAGGCTTATATTTAAACAGAACCAAAACTTGTTTACAAGAACCCACATATCCTATTTTAACAACTCAGCGTCATTATGGATTAATACAAGAAAACAAAATCCCAGAGTGAATTTTTCTTATTTATAACAAATTCAGAAAATATCTACCACTTATTTGGTTAATATCCGACTTTCCATTGAAAAATAGTGTATCATTCGTGATGTTTCTAATGTATTGTATTTTTTAAAGGTTGCTTTATTTTATTTAAAATAACTTAACTTCTTAAGGAGATACGGTGCCCAAAACATTATTTCTAGAAATAATAACATAAACTTGTAAATTATAGAGGTTTATATAATGTTCACTCTAAATAAACATTTTCTAGCAATAAAAACAAATATTTACAAGTACTTTTTCATTTATTTTTTTTAAAGTCAAAGTTTTCCATTTTCTCTTTCAATTTTGAGAATAACTCCAACAAACTTTTATAGTTTGTTTTTAGTACTATTTGTTCAAGAACTGTGCATGGATTTTAAAATGTGAGCTACAGTTAAAAAGTAACATGCATTTATACTGAAAATCACAAAAAAATTACAAATTATTGAATTCAACATTAAAAAAAAACTGTACATAGTAGACCTTATTCCATGCACAATTTTGTGCACCATATATATAAGAACACAGGTTAAAAATTTCGAAATTTTAACTTAATTAGCAAAAAAGCCTTAGGGATTTATTAAGCACAAGAATTGAAAAACGCAAAACAGAGAAAAAAGGTTGAAAACAGACGAAATCCGTATTCAAACTTATAGGAATGACTCCAGAAAATATTTAATAACTTTTTTCTACAGAAGATATCATTATGAAACTTTCAGTAAATGTTCATAAAGATATTGTGAATAATAAGAAGTAAAAACTGAAAAATCGATATTTTGACCAATTTTTGGGTCCCTTAATTGTAACTTTGGATCATTATTATGCAGTATTAACTCCTTTCTAGATACATTTTCAAAATAGTATTTTCTATGAGTGTATCCTTGAATTATTAATAAATTTGGTCAAGTTGAAAGTAAGTAGTATATTTTTATGAAAGGGGAAAAGTTACAGAAATAAACTTATTCAATTATTTGCTAACCTAATATTACATAACTAAATGCGGCAAGCTCTATTAACTCTAAATATAGAGTTATGATAAAAAGGAATTGATTGAGCAAGTTGACATAAAACCCGTTGAGCAAATAAAATCCTGTGCAAACTAAAACTTTATTTAAAAAAGTACACCCTGTAGAGTGAAAAGGTATTCTTTGGCAACAAACCCCTGAAGTTTTTGATAATTTTTTAATCTTTGGTGATTTCGGGTACAAATGCCATGTTTAGAATAAACCTTTTTTAGCAAATGATAGGATTGAGGTAACAAAACCTAGTGTGAAAGTGGTTCTAAGTGACAGTGACTGAAATAAACTTGCTTTACTTCCAGTATTTCAAATGGAAGACGTGAAAATCCTTATTTATCAAATAATCTCCCCTCCAAGTTGTAAAAACAAAGCATGTGTTTCTTGGCTCTGAGGTTCATCTTAGATCAATCCCAATACACAAGAGAAAACTCATAAACTCAACTAGACGAAACTGTGTCTTCTTTTATCAAAAACAGCTTCGGGACCAACGAAAACCTTGAAAAAATTACAAAGCAATTTTACCCAAAAGTTTGTTTTGATATCCCAAAATTTTATTTTCTTTTTTTAAAAAAATGGAAGGGGATTGGTAAAGAGTAGATAAGTTATTGTTGTCAATGACATCATTGGTTTAAAAGAGTTGCAATTATCACTCGATCGATTTTCCGCAAAATGGGTATGAAAATATAGGAAATGCCAAAGCTTCTGATGAATATATAGAACATCTAACTTTGTCTCGATCACGTTATTTTCTAGCTACACGAGGGAAATGAAAATATGACGTAAAGTAAAATACCCGTATGGTTCCACTAATTTTTTAATGATTGACTTCAAATTGCTGCAATCCGCAACCATGTAAATATCAGTTCCACTTATTAAATCTATTTCACTAAAAACACATCATTTATATTTCCAATTAAGGCGACATCAAATGTTTTGCGATTAAAAAACATGACAGTTCTGTGACCATAAAAGACGCCAAATTTCGTCTAAAAAAGAATGGATTTTATTTTAAGATCACGACCATATATACCGTCAATAAAACTTTATATCGTCATTATCATGAAATTTCATAATTTCTAATTCGTACTACTTACAAAGGGTACTCACTATTAAATTCCCACGGGGGATTGTACCAGGTAACAGAATAAACCTGTAAATGGGAATGTATCATATGATGTACCGCTCTTGTTTTCATTTTTCTGTGTACTGCGATTACATTGGTTGCTTCGGTTTTATTCTAATGACTGATATAGATGAAAAGAAACTTTTCTTTCTATGCAAGCTTTCTTTAACGAGTATATTGAACAACCAACAGCACAGCAAGAAGTTGGAATTTTAAAAAATTAATAAGTAAAGTATTCTTAGAAAACTCATTTTCGAATACCCAAACAAAAGTAATTCCAGACAACAAATGAAAACAAACCGTTGGAGCTGTTGCCATCCACGACGTGAAACAACCCCATAGAGGTAACAAAAAAAATTATTAAAATTTTTAATTAATAATCTTGGTTACACTTTGGTCTAACCAATGGAAAATTTTCTATAAATAGTAGCGTATATTTCACACCCTTTCAAAAACACTAGAAGTAAATACTGCGTGAGTTCACGTGATGTCTGGGCAATGTTTGCGGTCCTCAGTGCTATTATTAGAAACCCACAGAGCATGTTGCACTATAGGAAAAGACACTAATATTATTTTTTCGACGCAATCATAACAGCGGAAAAAGTTCTTAAAAATAGGCTAAAGCGAAGTTATTTTCTTTGCGTTTTTTTATTATTATTATATTCAACTACATAGTCTTACGAAAATTGGTACCTAATTTGACGATAAGTTGTTATTAACATTTTCAAATGTGGTTAGTCATTTTTTTGCATTTTTCAGAAAACACGATATTTTTATGCACGTAAGATTTATTATTGATTCTAAGGAAACTATAATTTTTCTTAGTTATCTATGGGTAATAATATTTATAAACTGTATGGTTTAAAAATCCTGCCACCACAGTTATTTAAAAATAAAAAAGAAGAAAATTAGTTTGATCTTTTTTTGGAACAAAACTCAAGACTTACGCTCTTTTGGTACAAACAAATGATGAAATGTAATGACTTACTTTCATCTGAAAGAAATCCAAGTATATTTTCCCCATAGACTTGAATCACGTTTTCGTTTTCTCGAGAGGCAAGATAATACTACAGCTTTTTTATTCGATTTATTCATTTATATTATTTCCGACTTCACCTCATTATCTATAATAATAAAAGAAAGAGTCTGTCTGTGTGTCTGTTTGTCATCGGATCGTAAAAGACCTACTTATACTGCCCTCAGAAATTCGAAATTTTTAAGATAGATTCCCTTTAATATTAACGTGTGCACCTGAGGCTTAGATTTTTCATATTTGTTCCATTTTTAGAGAAAATTCGAATTTTCTGAAAAAAATACACCACTTTCGCTCAAATCCTATCAATTTTTCTCTTTCCTGATGCCATCGGCTGAAAAAATTAAATAAAACTTTTAACGAAAACATTTAAAATTCAAAATGTTTATTTTATTCTTTTGCCATTACTTTCAGAAACAAAATTCATTATTTGAAAAATAATTGACATGTTTCAAGTGACGTAATTATGCCAGTCTTCATTCCCGGTTTTTTTTTTGTGGGTTTATTTGATGATTTTTTTCATTGATTTTTCAGTTGACTGCATGTATGCATATTTAACCAATAAATGCTGAAGGAGGCTAGAAATAGGCAGCCGGAAACGATTACCTTACCTTACCAATAAATGTATAGTTAAGCTATTACTGGGACTATGATGGTTAATAAAGGCCATCGCACTAGAGCTATTAGTGTTTTATGTCTTTATTTTTTGCCAAATAAGTTGCCAAACTCGCCAAATTATTAACTAAAATTCGCCAAATAGGCAATTTCTTTAATAAATAATTTATAAGCTGGTCGGTTGTTCGAAGGTCATTGTGTTAGAGCTGTATAATGGGTGTGGGAAGCTGCATCTATTTTCTCGCCAAATTATTTCCCAAAACGCGCCAAATGAGCTAAAAGGTTTTATGTATTTATGAGGGAATTGCGATGACATTTATGAGTGCATTTTATAGCTCATTTTTCATTTTGGAATTTTAAGGCAATGAAACGGGATTTTATAATTTATAACGAGCGGAAACAATAATAAGTTTATGATCCTATAACCGGGTATATGGTACACGTATTTGAAATCTATTTGATATTTTTTTTATTCCGTGCGAAGAACGGGTATAAATTTGCTAGTAAAAAATAAAGCTGAAACATAGATCGGATGAAACCATAGATATCATAGTTAAAGTATTAGATTGGCAGATCACGTGACCTCCAATGCTAACGACGGGACGCGCATGGAGACCAGAATAAAAGGGCAAATGGGCCAGTGTTGCCACCACATTAATGAGAAAAATACTACGAAAAAATACCGTTTAATTCTAAAATTACCAAAAATACCATAAAAATACTAGCTGCATTTTGGAATCTTTTTAATAACTTTAAAAAAAACGTGAAACGCTTGTTTAGTATTTTTATGGTATTTTTTTGTAATTTTAGAATTAAACGGTATGTTTTCGTAGTATTTTTCTTCTTAACGTGGTGGCAACACTGGCCCATTTTCCCTCTTATTCTGGTCTCCATGCGCGTCCCGTCGTTAGCATTGGAGGTCACGTGATCTGCCAATCTAATACTTTAACTATGATATCTATGGATGAAACTAATGTTTTGATTCAAAAATATACAATCATTCTCTTAAATTCAGACGATATTTTTGCAGATGAGTTTTTCCATAGATATCATAATTAAAGTATTAGATTGGCTGATCACGTGACCTCCAATGCTAACGACGGGACGCGCATGAAGGCTTTTTTGGTAGGGGTAATGGCCAGTGTTGCTGCCACTTTAAGGAGAAAAATACTACGAAAAAAATACTATTTAATTCTAAAATTACAAAAAAAAATACTAGAAAAGGATTTAAAGTCACTATAAATATTCCAAAATGCAGCTAGTATTTTTACGATATTTTTTTGTTATTTAGAATTATTCTAAAATTCTAATATGCTCTTAAACTTTATAACTAAACTTTTAACTTAATTTTAGAATTTATTTTAGAATTATTCTAAAATTACAAAAAAATATCGTAAAAATACTAGCTGCATTTTGGAATATTTATAGTGACTTTAAATCCTTTTTTAGTATTTTTTTGTAATTTTAGAATTAAATAGTATTTTTTTCGTAGTATTTTCCCTTAAAGTGGCAGCAACACTGGCCATTATGCCTACCAAAAAAGACTGACCTCCAATGCTAACGACGGGAATGCGCGTCCCGTCGTTAGCATTGGAGGTCACGTGATCAGCCAATATAATACTTTAATTTTGATATCTATGAGTTTTTCGCAATATAAAACAGAAATACGTTAAAAAATGTTCTTTTTTTTACTAATTAATATTTATTTCGCCGTAAAGTACTTTTAAATATTGCAATGGGAATGTTTCAGGTCTTGAGTGGCAACAAAAATATTGGTGAATCATTGTCAAGGGAAAACAGAGCACGAATAGAAGCCAAAATCGAAAGAAAGTCACGAATGAAAGATGTAAGAAATTTAGTCATCTGAAAAAAGAGTATTAGAATAAGACTACAACCAACAGTTTACTTCATTGCGTAATTTTGGAAGGGTAACTAGTGTACACATTTAATAGGAAAACTACATTTACAGAAGTTCGAATTGAACAGCTTCTTCTACTTCTTTTTATTTTTACAAACATCCAAAATACAAATTAAATTTTCTATAAGGAAGAATACTATATAAACAGACATGAATACTGACATTTTCAGCATATTAATACCTACTTTTTATTTTTTCTTTAATTCTTTCGAATTAAAAAAAAAAGGAAAGTAGGCTTAAAATAATTAGATGATCATTCGAAAATACATTTTTATCGATCAGCTTATTTTTGCAAAAATAAAACAAACATTTTTTGGTTAAATATCATTTCACAAAAACATAGCAAGCAATTCAAACTTAAAATAGCAGAAGAAAAAACAAAATTAGGTATTCCTGGTAGTTTTCTTCACAGCAACGAATTCAAGAATCCAGCTCTAGGATCGTTAAGTTGCTTTGCGTGTAACTAATGTACATTAGTAGGAAAACTACATTTACAGAGGCTCGGAGTTGCGAACTGTGTGACTCGTTTCTTCTACTTTTTAATTCGTACAAAATTTCTACTTTTTATACCAAATTATGAATAAAATTTTCTAGAAGGAAGGATAACTATATAAAAAGTTTAATGACACAATGATTATAATTACTTGTACATAATATAATGGAGGAACTAACATGAAAGCGATATTTAAAGAGTATTTGAGTTTCAAAATAAATTTATCTTAAAAATATAAGTTTTTATAAGGCATGTTTAAAAATGAAAATAAATATTAAAAATTATTCGGGAAATCAATGGAAATGTTTAAGATGATGTCACGCTCTTGTTTTCACTTTTCCGTGTCCTGTGATATCATTGGTTGTTTCGGTTTCACTATCAAAATGACCGTCATAGATGAAGAGAAACTTTTCTCTCTATGCAAGTTTTCTGCAACAAATTATTTGAACAACCAACAGCAATGCAAGAAGTTGGCATTTAAAAAGTTTAATAAGAAAATATTCTTCGAAAACTCGAAAATACCAAATCAAAACTAATTCCAAACAAAAAAAAATTAAAACAAGTTCGCTGGCGCTGTTGCCTGTCACGACGTGAAACAACCCCATTAAGTGTTATTTATTTTATTTTTAGATGTTTAGAAAAAAGTGCACTATATTTTAATTATATTTTTTCACTTTTGATTTATAGTAAATAATTTTTCAAAACAAAATAACTATTTAAATTTGTTATAAATATAGAAACTTATTTTTTAAAAAAACTTTTTCCTTCCCAATTAATATACATACTAATGAGGATTGCTCCAAGCCGTGAATTGCAACAGCTCCAGCTATCTTGTTTTCCTTTTTGGCTGGAATTGCTCTTGTTTTAGTATTCAAAAAAGGAGTTTTCTAAAAATATTTTACTCATTAATTTTTTCAAATGCTACCTATATTGCTGTGCTGTTGGTTGTTCAAATCATTTGTGAAAGATAGCTTGTATAGAAAGAAAAGTTTCTTTTCATCTATGTCGGTCATTTTAAGAGTGAAACCGAAACCACCAATGAAATAGCAGGGGATGAAAAAATGAAAAACAGAACTTCACATCTTTAACACAGAAAAATATCGGGGTAACAAGCATGTCATTGACCTTAAATCTTTAATTGAATCAGTTAAGACCACAGGTTATTTAATAAGATACTACTACAAGTAACTACCTGAGCTACATAATTGAGAAAAAGGTTTCGTCTCATATTATAGATACCTTATACTTAAAGTCGTAATTCGTCATCGGAGTACTTGGGCCGATCGTTGGAGTATTCCGATATCTACATTAATTAAAGTAATAATAATAAAAAGATATATAATAATAATTATAAAAGGATATAAGTTAAAATGTCCTTTTTAGATTTAGATTTTCTTCCTATTCATGTTCTTTTCCAAAAACCGTTCTTTGATTTTATAAATTGATTTTCGTAACAAAACAAATACTAATAAAATAAATTTTTAGCCAACTTTCATTTTTTTAAATTCGAAAAGATTGAAAAGTGGAAAGTAGGTATTGACATCGTGGAGATGCCCGTCCTTTCCTCCCCCAGTTCCAAAATCGGTTATAACCGTCAAATTTTAATAATTCTTTTTTTTTGTTAGAAAGGTATTACACCAGAAACATATCCTGTATACTTTTTGTCCATCTATCTGCCTTTCTGTCTATCCATCTCTTTATAAGACAGTGTGTGTTAATTTTTCTTCTAAACGTCCGATTTTATAAAACCTCTTTGTATTAGAAGAATATAACATCAGATACCCATATTTTATAAGTCTTTTTTCTCTTTTTCGTATGTCTGTCTCTTCGTGCTGTAAGAACTTTATTGAGTAATTAACAGGAAAGTGTAGGTTATTCTAATTAGTTTAGAACTTCTCTTTTATTTCAAAACTATACAAATTGAAGCATACCAAATAATTACTTTATGCAAAACGCCAAAAAAACTCTTAAATTGTTTTCACCAAACTTAAGT
The DNA here is from genome assembly GCA_019343175.1 of Oedothorax gibbosus. Classification (NCBI taxonomy): domain Eukaryota; kingdom Metazoa; phylum Arthropoda; class Arachnida; order Araneae; family Linyphiidae; genus Oedothorax; species Oedothorax gibbosus. Next base: position 27,847,810 of record CM033273.1, read on the forward strand.
TTTTAGCATAAAATTGTTGTATTTTTATTATTTTCATCCTGAAATTTGCTTATAAAAACAAAGTATAATAAATAGAAAATGAAACATGTGGACGTGGAGGGAGCACACAATACACAGTATTTGCTTATGTTAGTATTGTGGAATCGGCAATACTTCAAAACAAAATTGCGGGATTTTTCAATCACTCATACTTTACACGAAATTATTTCGTAAAAAAGAGGCAAAAGTAAAAAACATTGTTTACGTAAATTTTGAAAACAGTTTTTTTTGGCCTGGTAATCCACTTAGCATTTTTGGGACAAGCTTGGTACGTACAACTTTTCCGCTGCCTAAACCGTTATTATATGCTAATCTTGCATTTTATTTTTGAATTTCCACGGTTTTTTTTATATATTTCTAAGCTAGATACTAAAATCTTTGAATTTTATATCTAAGAGAATCAATTCAATTCAAATCCAAATATAAAAGCTTACTTCGGATAAAAATAGACTTAAATGTTAACTCAAGTGGTTAAGAAAACGGACTAAAAAAGAATCCTTTTATTTCTCTCTCTCCGTTACGTCCTAAAGTTAATTTTCAACCCCGATCTATGTGTGACCAAAATAGCCAAAAAACGCAAATGCTCCAAAAGGCAAGAGAATTTGACAATAGCCCACAAAGCAGAATTTTTTACCGAACTTGCAAGTCTCGGATCTATTTTGGGACTTCCGATTAAACTCGGTTGCTATTTTGGGCTCTTCCTCGAGGTACGAGAGTGTCCCGCCAGCCAATCACAGGCCGAGCTCAACAAGTTGCCATGGAAACAGAGGTACACGTCATTTTATTCATTCTATCATTGACTTTCCACAAAATACATTTTCTCTTCTCTACCGACCCCCCTCCCCATTCTCGCGATAAATTTGCGTGGGACCTGATAAATATTAATGTTTTTATGTTTAATTTTTTTCTTCTTCTAAATGCGGTAACTTCTGAAATGGTTTCCTAAAATATATTGCGATGCTTTCTTGTTCAGGTAACAAAAAAACGAATTTAATTTTGTTTACCTTGTTGCTGAACCTATTTAAAAGGTATTTTGAGACATAGATTATACTTTCCTTTCATAGTTTATTTTTGGAATGTTTTTTGAAAAAAGTAATTTATCCCTTCGTACATCTAATAATCTTAAAATAGTTCGTTTTGATGAAATGATATATTTTTTATTTCTTTAATTTAACGTAACTGAAATGTTACATAAAAATTAATTTTGTTTACAATGTTTAGTATCCGCTTTAAGTATTTATTTTATTCCTAGTTTAAATTTCTTTCGTAATTTTAGTAGAAATTAATTATTTACAGAAAAAAAATTTAACAGTCAGGCAATTTAAACTACATTCTCATACTTAAATATGGGTGCCGGGCATAACCCCGACAGCCGAAAATCCGATAAGCCATAAGACCAACAGGGTCGAAATCCCAACAAATCAATAATTGAATGCCGTTATGATTAATTAAGGACAATTTAATGAATAAGTTTTGCATAAATATTTTTGCATTTGGTAAGAAGGATTTTTCTTTTATTGCTATGTAAACTGTAAACATATAATACTTTAGGTTCGAAAACGAAAACGGTGTGGTATATTTGAAGTGCATGTTATGAGAAAATCACATACATAATTAATCGGAGTAATAAGCCATTGTTTATGTTTATTTTTGTAGTGTTTTCGTTTTATAATCTGGACTCATCAACTTTTGTTTTAAGTAGCCTGGTCCCAATTGACATTTTTTTAATAATACGTAATGTAAGTTAATGGTGTTTTTCGCGCTGAATTCAAATATTTAATAGTATACAACAATTATTAACAATAAACAGTTTATATATAAAAAAAATAAACATTCTAACATCGAGAAGAAAAAAACAAAAAATGTGTATTTGTATAGTGTCGGGCTTTCGACCCTGTCGGGTTATGGCCTGTCGTAATTTCGCTTGTCGAGAAATAACAAATAATCGGGACCATCAAAGAATCTCATTGTGAAATCCCTGTGAGGGATGAGGGAAATTGGCTGAAGTAAACTTGTTTCACTGCAAGAGAAAAAAATTTAAATTTTGCCGAAAAAATTAAACTCTCTGAATTTAAAAATATATTATAATATATATTTATATATATATATATATATATATATATTATATATATTTATATATATATATATATATATATATATATATATATATATATATATTATATATATATATATATATATATATATATATATATATTATATATATAATATATATAATATATATATATATATATATATATATATTATATTATATATATGTATATGTATATGTATATGTATATGTATATGAATGTATATGTATATGTAATGTATATGTATATGTATATGTATATGTATATGTATATGTTATTATATGTTATGTATATGTATTGTATATGTATATGTATATGTATTGTATATGTTATGTATATGTATATGTTATATGTATATGTATAGTATATGTATATGTATATTATATATATATATATATATATATATATATATATATATAATATATATATATATATATATATAATATATATATATATATATATATATATATATATATATTAATATATATATATATATATATATATATATATATATATATATATATATATATATTATATATTTCTGTAGCAAATTTTAATAAACTAGAGGGCACGCCCCCTTCTCGCTATCGCTCGCCAACCCCCGGGAACTGCTTGCGCAGTTCCCTTTGGATCGCCTAGCGATCTAGGCTCGCTTCGCTCGCTCCCAGTTCATTGAAATATTCTAGTCTAACCTTAAGAAACATGTCCGGCAAATTTTTCGCCAAATTCGTATTATGGCAGCAAAAATCGCCAATGATTGTATTTTAAGCGAATAACTATCAAATAGTTCAGTTTTTGTTTCTATGTATCCTGTTTGCATTAGAGAATTTATTTTGCTACTGTTTATAAGTTTGTCCATTTCTTTCATCTTTAAGAATTCATAAATCATATTAATATATTTTAAAAATATTTATATTAATATTAAATTGAAAAAATATATTACATCATTAATTTACTAAATAACTCATTTCTTATATTAATTTTTGTGTGCACTATTGTTTTTAACTGCAGCAACTTTGAGTTCTGATTGTCATTGACTGGCGACATTTTTCGACTGCGCAAAATCGACATGTCATTTTAGGTTTACCGCCTTAGTATCCTTTTAAATATAAAATATTACAATTAACTTTATAAATAATTGTTTATATGAGAAAAAAATTTCGCTGTTTGACAAAGATCCATTTGTACCAAAATGTGAAGGTAGCCGTCAACGCTTAGAAATACTATATAAAAACTCATTTGAATGTTCCTATTTTGATAAAATTGTGTTTGGTTTGTTTCAGTAATCGAAATTATAATTTAAATTTTCAAACATTAAACTCCCTAATATATTATATTTTAAATTTAAAACTTATGATTCTATAAAAAGTTGTTTTTTTAAAACTAATAAGAATTTGTATAAAGTTAGAGTAATCAAATCAATCTTCTTTACCGCATCGAAAATGTAAACAAATTCGATTGTGTTGCTATATGCAAGTTAGAAATATAAGAAAGTTGGAAGCGTATAGAGATATTATATACATATAGATGTTTTTCTGCCTATCGAATATGTTTGTTCAATTTTTTAAGCCAAACACTTTTTTTGTTTTTCAGTGCATTTGAAAATTAATTGTATTTTTGTTCATTTCGATTTTTCATTCCAGAATAAAATATATAGGAATATATTGGTTCCGTATAATGAGAATTATATATAATAGATGGCTTCGCCACACTGAAAATTTTGAAATTTAGTAGTAAAATTAAAAATATCATAAATTTAAAAAAAATATTTGTGCTGCTGGAAAACCTGACAGTCAGGTGTGGTTGGTGTTTATAGCCCAAAAGCCAGAAATAGCTAAGTCAGGCGAGGGGTTTAAACGTCAATATCCCTCTGAGATCCCCGATTTCTTTCACCAAAATAAATTTCCTTTACATTTTTATTTAATATAAATAAAGTTTTCAGCGTTGTTGTTATGAGTTGCGATGGTTATTTAATTTCATTAAAAATTGCCTGCTTATGTTTTTTTAAATGGTATTTAATTTTGATTTTTAAAACCAATTGAATTTCCTCAAATACGATTATTTTTTCTGGACATTTTCTACTAATTTATAGATATGAGATTTTCGCTTATATATATAAGTTGCACAAAATTGTTTATCATAAAATCTTGCAAAAAAGTTTCAAAATATGGTACGCATGCGCAGAAAATTAGGAATTATCATTAATATTTATTAACCAAAATAAACTTTACTTAAATAAACTTTACTAAAAATTTTACCAACATTTGTATAAATAGGGTGACCCGGGGTAATTATTGGACAAGGAAAATCGGGGTAATTATTGGACAGGGCCCAACCACCATAATGAATCATAATTTATTGTGTCTAACAAACCACAATTTGTTAATTGCATATCTAGCACTGCTCTGATTAATTATTGGGATAAGATAAGTATTTTTTCTCAGAAAATTTATTAAGCGTTTGAAAAAATGGTTTAGTTCAACGATGTCAAATTGTCCATAATTTTGTTTTCTTTTACATGATCTTGAATTTTGTAATGCCCAGTGTTAGATATGTTTATGAAGGTGGTTTATGCTGAAAAACATAATTGTAGGATGAATAGTAACGTTATGACAAGTATGTTTAGTTACGGGGTAATTATTGGACAAAGCAGAGACATGCTATGGATTAAGACAGAAAGCATTGCAATAGGCTAAAATTTACTTGGTATAGTTTGCGGGATTAAGAAACACCATCTACGCAATGTCTTAACTTGGAAAAAGAAGAAATTTAAATGTTTGGCAATTTTTACTTGATTTCAATATTATACATGTTTTACAGAAGCCACGTGGTGTTAAATAGTTATCAAATATACAGTACTACAGTACACACCATATCACACAATTTACCCTTTGTAGCTAGTCTGCATACTGTGCAGAACATATTAAACACTACTGTCAACAATTACCCCGATTGGAGGGATATTTTTTGGACACATGTTTTTTTTTTCACCTTCTACAGAGGAAATAGTAAATTTCAACGATGGTACCTGACAGATATATAAAATAGTCATTACTAAAAAAATTACTGGTTAAATAGTTACATAAATGTGGGAGCTATGGTAAAAGTTCGATTTTTGTCCAATAATTACCCCGTGTCACCCTATAGTATTTCATGCAATTTGTCAGATGACCAGAAAGTTTTGTTTATTTTAATAAAAGAAAGATTTTATGAACAATGTTAACCACAAAAAACGGATTTTCTTTAAATACTCCTACCTCATATCTCTTAAAATTTTCTATATAAATGTTAGCTCGTTTACTGGCTTTTAACTTTTGTTAAGGTAAATATTTCTTTAGAATACTAATATTTTTTATGGATTTTTAAAATCAAGGTGCTCCAAAACGTTTTTCTTTGGATTCATTCTGCGCACCATATAATTACATTACAAACTATGTTTTTGCACGAAAAAGTGTGCCGTGACACAAATTACAAGCTCTGTCAATAGAATTTTTCATTTCGCAGTTTTCTTATAGAAGTGAAAAAGTTGCAAATTGTGTCAATAATTATGTCCAACCCCTGTATTTTTGATCACAATTTCAAACAAAATGAAAGTAAATTGATATTGGAAAATAATTTACGATCTTTGAATTCAAATTCATCAACTAAGGAGACATCAAACGGTACATTTCCACAAGAAATAAAATTTAATTGGTCTGAATTAATATTTTTTTTTTTAAAAATTCCACTTTTACGTAACAAGTGCGTAGAATAAAACTTTTTTAAACAAGGTGTGAATTGGCTTCTTTCATGTGATGAAGTTCCCTTCAGCTTTCATTTCTGATTTCCTTCGATCCATGCTCTGTTCCCACTTGACATTGATTCACCAATCGAGGCTTGACAAAGAATTTATTTTCATTCTGCACTTCTGTTTCCACTCAAGATCTGAAGCATGCCTATTATGTTTATTTAAAGTGTGCATGCCGCACTCGAAAAATGTTTTCTTAGTTTAAAAAAAAGTTTTATTTACCACGAGTTTCAATGTTGTTGTTTTCCTTTAATAACCTAAAAAAAAGTTACATTATCACAAAGGAATGTAATGGATATTCTTTTAAGATAGTGGATGTTTTTGGATGTGCTAATATTCATGAGAATGACTTTCAAAAGTAAAATACAAAGTAACACAGGTATTTTACCTATTAAATCATTGAGTGGAAGCTAACATCTACCCAATATGTACGTCTCATAATCTAGAACCCTGATCAAATGAAGAGCTCGTCACCTAGAAGTTGGAAGAATTAACTTCTTATGCATAGTTACAAGTCACAATGAGGTTTTTGGATACATGGGTCTTATTCTGGGGGAATATTTTTTCAAAAAGTTTCCATTTTAGATTGTAAAAAACATTTAGGAAAATTAACTACTATTTACTTGTTGCTCATAACTCATACCATTAAATATTTTTGTTTATTACTACCTTATGCACAAAAAATATTTGAGTTTATGGGGTTTTATATTTTCTTTAAAAAAAGAAATTCTTAAGTAATTTTAATATTTTTATCTCCTCTGACCTCTCAATAAAAAAAAATTATATTGCCAAATACTATTAACTAGGTTCAATAAATGCAATTCAATATAAAATACAAGCCTAGTTTTCTTTGCTAAACAGTTTAAGGCTTTTTATAACATAATTGTCATTATTTTAGATTTTAAAAAAATAGACACATCAATTACACATTTTTATTAAATTTAACTATTTTTGTATGAATTTTTTCAATGGAATTGAAAAAAAAATCACATGACATTTTTTAGGGTCGTAAAAGCAAAAATCAAGGACTTTTTAAGGATTAAGTTTGAAACTAATGATTTTTTTTCTTTCAGATCTGTAGGAACCCAGAATCAATATTTAAAACAAGTAGGTTTGTTACAGAATCTGTCACTAAACCGCTTCCACACAAAATTTGTGCTCAACAAAAAAACGCACTATTTATACACCTCAGAAAGAAATTCGCCAAACAAGGCCTTTAGCTAATAATTTATTTCTAATTCGAACTTTTACTATTTTAAATTAATCTTCTTTCGCAAATTAATAATTACTCATTATCGTTTGCTAAATTTGTTTGAAATTCGAAGAATAATGATGCACTATTTTTTTAATAAACAAGGGGGCTCCGCCCCCTGCTCGCTATCGCTCGCCAACCCCCGGAATTGCTGCGCAATTCCATTGGCCGCTTCGCGGCAAGCAGGGGCTTCGCCCCCTGCTCGTTATCGCTTGCCAACTCCCGGTTTCCCATAAGCCGCTTCGCGGCCGGCTCGCTGGTGAACGTAACTTTTCCAACCCAACTTTGCACAGGCCTATGCATATTTTGCCATCCAGGTCTGTATCTATGACAAAATTATGTCGAGCCTTGGTAATATAGTTATATTCAGCCGCAAGCTCGCACCCTTGCTGTGCAATCTCACTGTCTAGCAAGCTTGCATTCTTGAATTCATCCTCTGCTCCCTGCTCGCTATCGCTCGCCAACCCGTGCCAAGCTCGTGTAAAGCAACTTTTGTAAAAAGAACAGGTTAAAGAACTGTTCTTTTTAAAAGAACAGAGCAGAGAGCAACAGTTCTTTAAAAAGAACGTAACAAAATCACACATTTCTGATCTTTTTCGCCTGGGTGTTATATAAAAAGGAACCACGATTTCGATTTTGTCAAACTTATTATAATTTTTAATTAAAAAACTAATTGGAAATTTGAAAAACAAAAAAAAGTCATCGAGGCATAAGGGAGACACACCTTCCAGAAAATTTTGGACTTGTAACATCAATATTTCATCTTGTTATGGCTGCTGACACTTTAAAAGAGCTTACTTTTTTTAATATAGAAAGATCTTTTAGTCGCCACAATTTTCTGTGTTCACGAACTTTCTTTCGAAAAAGAGAATAAATAATTAGTAAAATTGATGCTTTAAAAATAAAAGCAAACTTTTGCATATATTTTATTCAAAGTTAGAATTCGCTATTCATCTTTCTTCATACATATATAATGAACCATCAAAAGAACTCTATTGTGATATTACAACAATCCAAACTGAATCATATCACATATATAAATATTTTTCAAGTGTTTTATTTTAAATAAAGTTTCTTGTACGTTTGACGAAATGGCAACAGTGAAAATATTGTATGAAAATGGAATTTGCATGTTATTTCAATGTAGATTAAATTTTTAGTTATTTAAATTTTAAATATACTTCTAATTTAAATTTTTTAATGAAATTTGGGATGTAACCTAGCCTGATTTTTTGCTTCAAAATGATGTATCCCACTTGTTTGTGCGACTTGCGGTTCGTTCTGTGAAAGTGGGTGACAGAGACAGACGGACTGAACGATTATAATACCTTCCACTTTTTACGTTATAAACGTAGTGTGGAAGCTAAAAAGACTGAAGCAAATACTTAAAAAAAAGGGAATACAAGGAACTCTTCATACTTCGGTTTTAATGGCAATTTTAAAACAAAAAACTACGATGAAAATAGCTTGTTGGCCAATTTTTTTTACATGGAATAAAAATGCAGCATAGGATAAATCCAATATAATACACATTAGGAACATATATACATAAAAGTGAATGTAACCAATAACATTAAATTACCAAGTAGTACTACTGCTTGAGGGATTTGTAAATAAAAGTTTTATTGATTTAAATAAACAATAGTATATAGAACATTTTTAATATGTGAATTCAGTGGAGAGCCAAAAATATGCCAACCTAAAATCTTCAAAAACCTCAAATACATAGGTTTGCAAAAGTAAATGTGAAATTATCCAATATTTTTTTTAGGGTAATTGCAAAAAAACTTCTATACAAAAATAAATTAAGGAGTTTAAATAAGTTGTATGTTTGAGTTTGTTTAATACTTTTTTTTTGTGTGTGCAAAATCGAGTAAATTTTTTTTTACTTGCAGCTATTTTATTTACTTTGCATTCAACCAAATCGGATAATTGTGTTTAATGACTTAAGATCTGCGTAATTTCGAAATCCATATAGTTTTGATTGGATTATCAATGCACAAGAGCTGCATTATTAGAGCTGCTGTTAAATAAAAACCTGAGATTCTTCATCCGAATTGAGTTGATTTTCAACCCTCCACTGAATGACACAGTTATTTATTTACTGAGTGTGAAGAAAATCAATTAAGTTTTATTGATAGAGAAAATTTGTAGAAAGTGAAGAAAATCAATTAAGTTTTATTGATAGAGAAAATTTCCTCTATAAAGGTACAGTCAAGTTACGAAAGTTGACATAGTGTTAATTTCCGCAAAAAATATTTATCTTTGTGTAGAGCTAAATTTACTTTGTGATTGTTAAAACTAATAAATACTTAAGGCTTAAATTACTCATAGATAAGACTGAAAAATAAAGGCTGAAGAAATTACAAGCAACGTTATATCAATTAAATATCTTCTACAAAAAAAATGCATTTGCTTTCCAAATAACATCCAGAATTTAAGTACAAATTAAAAATGTTTATGACACCATAAGAACTAGTAAGTGTTATAAAGAAATGTACAATAAAAGGCCTTTTACTCATAACACCCAATAAAATAGTTAACAGTTTTAATTAAGAGTGTGAGAATTTATATTCTTCCCTAAACAGAAAATCGTACAGCCTTTGAGAGAAAACAAAGCATAAATATTACAATTAGTTCAAATTATATACAATAAGTTGCTCTTTTCAAACTGCGATGCCCATTGCATTGAGTGTTTGCAAATTTTCGATGCGGTGGGCCGAAATTAAAAGCACAATCTTCTTTTCTGAACATGGCCAAAGCTTTTAACGTATTGCTTGGACTTGCTGCTGAACACCATTAACAGTCCTGGATTTTAGAACACCATCTTCATGAACTGTGACTGTTTCCACACCATTGGCAAGAACCCTACAAAATATTAATACAAGTTATTTTTAACAATTTCAAACTTGTTATTTCTATGTGAAGCTTATTATATGTCGTTCATTTTTAAATTGAAAGCGATATAACGAAATTATTTAACAAAAAGGTTAAAGTGGTAAGAAAGAAGAGAGAATTCATTCGTTTTTAAAAACAACATTCCAAAGAACAACTTTTTTAAAGTGAACACAAGGCTGTTAAAAATATACATAGCAAAAAAAAAAATGGAATTTTATGACATATTGTGCCGAAAATGTCTGCTAATATTTGTTTTTATAATTTGTAGCATATTAACTAACCAATATTGCCTTGTACTTTTGATATTGCAATCATTTGTAGTTTCATTGGCCTTTGTTCATCAAGACTCCAGATATGTATCCAGCAACTTATAGTTTATCCATGTGCTTTCCCATCTAACAATCTATGCATATAACTGGATTGATTGGTTAAGTGGATACACATCTTCAAATTTATAGCCAGGGGTTTTTTTTAAGAAAAATTTCTGATATTGTCTGTTAAAATGAATAAAATTACAAAAACCATTCAGAATAACTTATTTTTCATCTTTTACCTTATTAACTGAATGACATTTCAGTAAGTTAAAATTTAAAAATCTAGTGTACATGTATATACGAAATTTTCCTCATAATTAACTGAGAATATCTTCTTAAACATTTAAGAATTAAACTAATACTAAAAAAATTAACATGTAACTCCACTTAGCATCAACTAAAGGTTCTGATTATTTTCCTTTAAAAAAAACGGGTTCCGGACACAATCCCGAAAGGCCACAATCCCGACAGGGACGAAATCCCGAATGGGTCAAAATCCCGACAAGGACGAAATCCCGAATGGGTCGAAATTATTATTGTGTGAGTGAAGTGAGTGAGTGGAGTGTGTGAAGTGAGTGAGTAATGTGAGTGAGTGAAGTGAGTGAGTGAAGTGAGTGAGTGGAGTGAGTTAGTGGAGTGATTGAGAAGAGTGAGTCACTCACTCCACTCACTCACTCACTCCACTCCCTCACTCCACTCCACTCCACTCACTCCGCTCCGCTCCACTCACTCTGCTCCACTCATTCGCTCCACTCACTCGCTCCACTCACTCCGCTCCCTCCACTCACTCACTCCACTAAACTCACTCACTCCACTAAACTCACTCTCACTCACTCACTCACTCACTCACTCATTTCCACTCACTCACACACAATAATCTCTAATATTTTTTTAAAAATCGAGAAATGGACAAAAAATCTATTTTCGGGATTTCGACCCATTCAGGATTTGGACCCATTCGGGATTTCGACCCTGTCGGGATTTTGACCCATTCGGGATTTTGACTCATTCGGGATTTTGACTCATTCGGGATTTCGGCTTTCGGGATTATGTCCCAGACCCAAAAAAAACGACATTTTGGAAAGGTACAATTGAGAAAGTTATAAAAAGTTCTACTTCATTATTATCAATTTTGTCATTTCTCAACGAATTGCTGTTAAATGAGGTTTTCATAAACAAGGTTTACTGCATTATTTAAAGAAAAAACTTCGATGCACCATTCTAAACATTAATTATCTTTATTCGAAAAATTTCTTTTAAATACAGTCGAGCCCCATTAACGCGAACTTGAAGGGAGCACCGAAACATTTCGTGCTAACCGAATTTCATATTAACCGTCAGAATTTTTTTTACATTGAACATGTGAATAGTTTAAAATAAAATAACATCTAAAAATTATTCTAATTTTATAATGTAATACAATATAATACACATATACAATTAGTAATTCAATTAATAAATTTAATTAAGAATAGTACATTAACATACCTACAGAAAAAAAATTAAGAACACCAATTGAATTTAAACTGACGAATCATGGGAGATCTCGTGATTTTCTCAGAAGTAGAAGAACATTTATTCGTACAATGTTTGTTTGCAGTTTTTTTTTAATGTTTTGTTTAATTTGTTCTTCGAATTACTAAGGAAAAAGGTATAATTCGGAATTTTTTGTTTGGGTTAAGCAGGATTTTACTGAAAGCGGTTTTGCGTTAAGAGATTTTTTAGCATTAGCTCAAAGCCTTATAGGCCGGGGAAATGCTTTGAGTTCATCTTAGGCGTAATTTCGTGTTAAGCAAATTCGCGTTAACGAGGTTTGACTGTATCTTGTAAAAGTACTTACTTCTTTGTTTCTATCTTTTTCCCATTTACAAATCTAGTTGAAGTACTTGTCTTTCTAACACCTACACTTGGATTTGTACCGCCCGTGGAAACAGTAGCATTAAAACTAGTTGTAAAGTCTGGAAATCTGAAAACGAAAAGCACAATCGTAGAAAAAGTGTAGCTCCAGGCAATATTTTGTTCATTTTTAAAAGAGTAATATTTTAGGTTTAAAAGAAAAGCTTCCTATACTTAATTAAATTTATTTTAGATAAAAAAAAACATCCAATTCTTGATGTCAAACAAGATAGCATGACCAACTTTTCTTTTTGATGATGTTAAGCAATTTGAAGCCATAAAGAAAACCCATGACACATTATTAACTTAACTGAGGCTATTTTAATTAAATTTTAACTTATAACAAACTTATTTGGAAACATAAAATACCTAGAATGGTAAAAATTAGGGGTTTTTTTTATAAGTATTAGTATAGAAAAGTATTAAATATATAGAGTTCTCAATCATCACTTATAGATAAAAAAATTACAGAAGGGGCACTAAAAAAATTAGGGCTAAATACAGCTCCCATTAGGCATGATTTCATTTCAATCTCAAGCATGATTCTCAACCTTCCTAATGTGAACAAATTTATGTATGCTTTTGGAAACTGGACTCCCTCTCAACTATCATAATTTATACAAAGCAGCCTTATAAAAATCCTATGAGAACTTCCTTTTAATTGAATGATAAAACATTATAACTCAATATAAAATGCTCGTCAGAAAGTCAACATAGGTACATTTCATGTGAAGCCACCTCACACTTGGTCAAAAAGTGGACTGATATATAATCAGTTATCACTTCAAGTATTTACTAAAAGAAAAGAAAATCCTGGAATTTTTTTTTTTAAATACATTTTTTTAAAAAGATTTTTTAGAATTAGCCAGACAAAATGAGGGGTGCAAATACAAAGGGTGAGAATGACCAATTTAATTTCTTTAGCACGCTTACTTTGCCATATGAACTCTGGTTTGAAATAAGATGATATTTTTGCCAATCAAATATATACAAAATAATATAGAAGTTAAAAGTTCATTATAAGTGCTCTTTGGAAAAGCCCTTGCGGTGTTCTAATTGGAAATTTAGGGGCTTTTATTGGCCCCATTAAAGCATTTTCATATTTAGCGTGTTAAGGTTGGCTTAAGGTGAATAGGAAAATTGTAATTAATAAACACTGTACATAAAGATCAAAATGGGAAAAAAAAGTACTGTTTAAAAATAAAATGTAAGTAATTAATAAAGTTCAAAAATTATGTATTTAAAAAAAAACTATATTCTCCAAAAAATCATAGTTTCAGAATATTAGACATTTTGTGAAACCACCATAAAATATTTATTTAAAGCAAACTATTTCCAGACAGAATTTCCTTAATACATTATATTTATTAAAAATGTTTTTATTCATTACATACCCTGTCTGCATAGCATCAGGAAACATAAAAGGAAAACCTCCTGCAAACCCAAAACCAGGGCTCTGAAAGGGATTTCTCGTTCTAAGACCTAAAAAAAATAGTTATATCCTTTTAAACAAGTACAATATTTTTTAGCAGTTTTGGTTTGGAGTTTATTCCAAAAATATATAACTAAATAAAAAAAAAATTAAAAAAAGCACTAAAAGGAGGTACATTTCTTTCCTAGATTAATTACTTTTTAAAACTTTCAACAAATGGCAATTCAATTTTTTTAAACTACATTTCCAGACATTGTTCAATTGTTGATATCGAGTAAAGGTCAGAAAAGCTAATTTATACCTGTACATTAGTACTTATCCAGTGATTGAATAAAATTTTGAAAATGTTTTATGTGCATCTCTGATGTCATACACAATTTTTCAATAAATTAGGTTTCATTTTTTTTATTTATTATTTTTTTCTGTAACTTGTATGTTATTATGAATACAGATATTTTACAACTCATTCTACCAGCACTCAAGAGGGGTAACCATAGAAAGAAACACATATTTGAATATTGACAACCTTTTCCTATGTTATTCCAGAGGAAAGATTTTATATTGCTTATCTTAAAACTTAGCATCAAGATACCCAATGTATCAGTAATGTAAATATCAGCAATAAGTTAACAATTTTAAAAGTATAGGGATATATACAAAAAATCCAATATATATATCGAAATATAGGAAATTTCTGATATTGTCAAAAATATGATTTTTCAAACCCTTGTAGATCATGAAAAAATGGTATACTCACTACTGTTCCCATTGTGAGCGTGCATGGGCGCGGACTGGACAAAGAAATCGGTGAAGGGGTCCCCTCCAAAGAACTCCCTGAACACATCTTCTGGATTACGGAATGAGAATTGGAAAAACGGTGAAAAGTCATGATCGAACGCCGAATCTGTGTTTCGTCCGTGATAATGCCTCCTCATCCTCTTGCCTCCTCCGCCATCTAATCCCTCCTTGCCGTACTGATCGTAGATTTTACGCTTCTTTTCTGTAAACAGATGACAAATGTACACATTTCTTTAGAGTACTTTTATTAACACTGGAAATTCATAAAGGGAGACTGTTAAGGGGGTAATACATGTAACCACCTGAATTTTGATAGTTTTTCAGAGACGTTATTAAAAGGGAAGAAATACATGAATCGTTTTAAAATTCAGTATGTTTATACATTATACATTAAAATACAAAAATCAGATTTTTTTGGTTTTAGTTTTTTCAAAATGGCCCTCGTAGTAACTCATCTCTTGAGACCCTCGCGGATAAAAGTATCAATCGGCAGTAATTCTAGCTTCTCCTACAGTGATCTGAAATCAAAATTTTTGATATGAAAGTGTTCATAAAACTTACATCTTCTAGTTAAACCAATAAAAATACAAAAAAGTTGAAAAATTATAAATAGGCACGCCTCAGAATAAAAAAGTTTGATTTTTTTTTTACCCTTTTTTCAAAGGTTTTTGGGTTAAAAAAAATATTTTAAAAACTTTTTTGGGGCATTTTTGAGGCTCAACTAGAAGCTAATACTATAGAGAAGACGTCTACCAAATTTCATAAGGATTTATTGACTTATCTTGCACGCCAATTTAGAGAAAGTAGTTTTGAGATAAACGTGCTTAAAGTTTTGACAAAGCCCTCAAGCGCCTAGTTGAGGTGAAGCATTTAAATGAGTTTTTAATCAATAAATAATGCGAATTTCATTATAAAAATTTACAGGCCTATTTTTGAAATGTTATTTTAACTATTATGATGCGTTGCCATTAAGGAAAATGTGCCGGATGCAGGAACAGAAAAGGGCTGTGCAACTTCCAAGAGTTACAATATATATCCAGCGACGCTGTGATCGATCGTGCGTCAGTAGGAAAGGGTTGCACAGTTATAAGATAAGGGCGTCTTGACACTAATCAACTCTTAGTAACATGTAGGATATTCAAAAACATCTTGAAAAAATTAAATTTTTAAACAAAAAATTAAACAATAAAAGAAGTTTGTGCTTCATACGAACAATTATTTTGTATGAGAGAATAATTTTGTACTTTGATTGTTGATATAACAAACTGTTCAAAATATATTTATAGTCTCCCTCATTCTAATATCTGTTAAAAATTTGATGATGATAGCGTGACATCACAATTTCAAACATTTATAAAACAGTTGCTTTAAAATAAGTTCAAAAGGAAATAAATATTATTACTAAGCTTATTTTTTTTAACTGAGACTAAAATATATTATACATCAAATATACATATATCATTAGGTTTAGGTATTGATATTGCACCCTGCTGTTGAAAAATACCTTGAGATTAATCTAACATTCATTTTAGTAATTCATTTAGAAATTTCATTTAGTGGAGAGGAGGGTGTTAGGAATATTTCGGGGAATATGGAATACCGAAGTTTCAGCCCTCTATTGTGCTGCCACAATATGGAAATGCCAGACCTCAGAAATCCCCCATTAAGCAGTGCACAAAGAGTTAACTTCTTGTTGTTGTCGTTACACTGCAAAGCAAAGTGTGGTTTGGGGATTTTTGAAAGTTTTTGCCAGGAAGTGTTCAAACATTTTAATCTACCAGTAATCATGAAACTAATTTTGTTTTTAAGAACAATGTATATTAAAAGAATAGTAGTTTGTTATACTGTAGTCATTTTTTAGCTATCAATGTCTTAACCTTCAGTAAAATGGCTTATAATCCAAGATGGCGTGTCGGGTATTATTGAATACCAGATATTTCATATTACACAACGTAAATAGAGGAAGGAGAGCTAGATCTTCTATGATAAATAAAGTTTCACAAGGTATCGCTAATGTGGCAACAATGATTTAAATTACTAAGGATTAAATTTCAATAAAAATTAAAGGGGTAAATCGTTGACAGTCTGGTGGATAAATGTCCATCCGGACATACAGCGAAAAAGTACAAAAGATAGGTTTCTGATGTTATAATTTTCTAACAAAAACAAATCATAAGATCTGATGGATTAGAACCGATTTTGGGAAAAGGGTACAACGAACAAGTTCAGTAAACATGAGTTGACCACATCAGAGTTTTAAAAGGGTGCTGAATTATGGTATATGGGCAATTCTACCATGATTTTTAATTTTATGTCCCTTGGGCATAACTTTAAAAAAAATTAATATTTCTTTTCAATTTTTTTTTATTATACTAATACACTGGTCCTTATATATTTGCAAAACGGAATTTTAAAGCAAAGAAACTCTAAAAAAAATTTAAGACACAAAACAATGCAGAAAATTCCTTACCTTCCCATGTCCCGAAGTTAAATTTTTAGTTTAGGGCTCAAACTAACACATTTTTAAGCTAAAAATTACATTCATTTGGATTTTAAATTGAACTAATTCTATATCTTAACAAATTCCTTCCATAAAATTTTGGCTTTTAATATTTATAATGTATATTTCTCTTCTCCTAACTTTGTCCCTGGGTTTTGGTACATTCACTGACCTCATTACTAAAGTGGCGAAGAGAGGCATTGGATGGAGCTACAGTGATTTTTCAATCATGAAAACTGTATTGCAGAAAACTCACATTTCAGTTAGTAGCCGCATTTTTAGCTATACTTCACTAATAAGCCCAAAAGTTAAAAACCCCAGTAAAATGAGCTGCATGGCTTTATTACTTTCCTTACAATCCCCCATGGTTAAGGTTAATTTTTGCTTAATAATTGGAAATTTTTTTCTATAAATATGTGTAAGTGAAGTATAAGGCGTAAAAAAATCCATTTATATTAAACTGGAGTTAGTTTCAACACACAAGAGACCGGAAAACATCGTGAATTTCCTCACCGTCTGTTCTTTACCTACCGTTCCTAACCGTCACAATGATCTAGGAATGGAAAACCGAAACCTGTTTTAAGACTAACCGGTTTGTTCGTGACTTCGGTTTCATTAAAAATTAGTTTCATAAGGCCAGTTTAAACCGGTTTCTTTGAAAACAGTTTTTTTTTTAAACTGCCCCTAGTAGCATTGTTTCTCGAAATTTGCTCGATCGATCATCGTTCGTTCATCGGATTCAGCAAAAACTTACCGGTAATCGCATCCGTAATCCGAAAGTGCACGAGGCGACATCGGCAATCGGTGAACGAAATTCTATCGATAAAAGTCATCGATTCAATATCGGTCAAAGGTGAAAATTTAATCAATGTACGTTTCATTGGAAAATTATGATGAATCGATATCGCCACGATAAGAAACCGAAAAATGTGGCTTTTTTTTATTTTAGTACATACAAATTGCGTTAAATTATTTCGAAAACTTCATATCCGAAAGCTATTATGTTCAAACTGGTAATAGTTATTTGTTATTTACTTGCACACAACATTTTTAATTGTGTGCAAAGATAAATATTTTTACTGTGTGATAACTTATTTCTTTTATTTACTTGAAAATTAATTTTTAACTCTTTGGCCATGATTAATTTTTGAAAAACTTAACTTAAAGAAAATAGATTTTTGAATAAATATTATGAACCAAACAACTTTTCAATACGTAAGTTACCAAGAGTTATTTTTAAATTTAACATATTTCTATTAGTATTGTTAACTTAAATTAATATTTAAAAGGAATTTGCAACTTTCAAAAGAAAAATCAAAATTTCTTAATCAATAACAAAACTTCTTTAACGATCAACCTTTTGAGCTCTTTCTTTAAACGCAATCACCCTGCAAGCCTCCATAGCCGAGAGGACAAACGCACTCGTTGCAAGTCAAATGCGCGGATCCCGAGATCGTTGGTTCTGTCCTCCTCCTGAAATTCGAAATATTACCTGACTAACCAAAAAAAATAGTGGCGCCATCTCGTTTAAAACTTTTATACTAACATGTCGTAAACTGTTTGGAATTTTATCGGAAAGTGTTCAAAATTCCATCGGACGATGAGATTTCGATTACTACTCATCGGATTCTTATCGATTTCTTCTTGACACTTGATCGGAATCTCATCGGAAAAACTCATCCTATGCTACTCTATCGAGCGGACATAACCGAGCAGTTATCGAGCAATCGGGCAATTTTTAACGAAAATCCGATATTCGAATTCTCATCGGCTCACCGGTGAACGATGAAAATTCGATTATCGGTCGATGAAAAATTGCTACTAGGGGCCATCCCTAAATTTTTTTGTAAAAAAAATTCAAATGAGCCTTGCTGAACTTTTTTTTGCAATGCTATAACCCTTATAAATCGTTTTACAAATATTTAAAGTGACTTTGAAAAAATAAATTTCACAAGTTTTTTATACCTGAAATTAAAAATTATGGTAGAACTGCCCATATGAACAAGACCAGCCTTACTACTGGCTCTGTAACTGTGTTTTTAATGTGTAACTTTTTTTTTTAAATGCTAATTTGTGCAGTATTCAGAATGCAATATCTTTTAAGAGGGATTGTCAGTCCCATAGAACTAATTAGTTTTTTAATAGAACGCATTAGTTTTGGAATCACAGCTTCCGCAGAAGTATTGCTGTGCCATGTTAGCCCTTTTTCCCCAGGTATGGAAATCAACATTACATCAAAATGAAACAAATTTGAAATGAAAATGTTATCTAGTTATTCAATTATATATCTTTGAAGTTCTAAAATGCCAAAAATATGCAGCAGATGGCGACACTATTTTAAAACTTTAGCAATTAATAATTAAATAATCATATGTTATTTTCTTTTCAATTTTGTTTTAAATTGATGTCATGATGATAACATGTCATGTTATGATGATAAAATGACAAAGCAATTCTTTTGCAAAAGTTGTAATTTCAAAACTAATGCATTAGCTCTATGGGACTGACAGCCCGTCTTAAATGCTATTAACAAGGGTCTTACCATCTGATAAAACTTCATAGGCTTCATTAATTTCCTTAAAGCGTTTTTCAGCTTCCTCTTTCTTGTCTAAATTTTTGTCAGGATGCCATCGCAAAGCTAATTTCCTATACCTGTTGAAAATCATAAACTTTAGACTGGCAAATACAATTCAATATATTTCTAAAGGTATTTATTTGGTTGAATTAACGTAACATAAAGCTACACAAAGATTATTGGCGTCAGGCCTCATAATTTGCAACCTTTTTTTTTTTTTTTAAAGTTTCGAATCCGGCCCCATTGTAACTTTAAAGCAACATCATATGCAGCATTATGACTTAAATGGCCTCCACGTGCGGCCTTTGGCTGATTTTTTTGTGGCCCTTTGCCCATTTTAAAACCTCAAATTTAAAAGATTTATAGAAAAGTAAAAATAAAATTGAAAAAATCCAAACAGCAAACAACCCTTATAAGTGCAACGCTGGAAAACAATTTCTTCAAAAATATGTCACACTTACAAATGCCTTAAAATCAACAATTTATTGGATTTTAATGAATTTCCAAGTGCAAT
Source organism: Oedothorax gibbosus (assembly GCA_019343175.1). NCBI lineage: Eukaryota > Metazoa > Arthropoda > Arachnida > Araneae > Linyphiidae > Oedothorax > Oedothorax gibbosus. The sequence goes on from CM033273.1 coordinate 27,867,905, forward strand.
TCAAACCCTACTTTTGAAATCTAAGGGCCATGGTTTTACAACTAAAAATTTTATAGTCATTTTATAATGCATGATAATTTTTATTATGGACTTTGTAATAAATTAATTTGAAGTATTGTTTTAAGGGTGGGGGGTACAATGCTTTTCCACAGAACAATGATTTGGTAAAACTAAGTTTTTACAATCATGCATAAATTTATATAACATTGAAGACAACCATTGAAGCTTTTTTCACAGACACCCAATAACATTAGGTATAATTCACAATTGAATTAGATATTCATTGATCTTATAGATTAGATGGACTGAATTGTAAATTAAGTAAATATGCAATGCATGCCAGTAATACAAAACTCAAAATAATGATGACAATCCAATTTTTATTCAATACAATTTTTTTAAAGAAATAAAACTAAATGTAAAATTTATAGAAAAATTGTTTGTAGTACATCAATCTTGGTAAAATAACAAAGAAACTTAAAATTGCAACATCTTTGCATGATTAGCAATTAAATTTTAAAAAAAAAAATATTGATTTTGAAGCTACTTACGCTTGTTTTATTTCTTGGGTTGTGGCAGTCTTAGATAATTCTAAAGCTGAATAGTAGTCCACCATACTTTAATTCCACCACTAATTGATACTAATAAATGTTCATAGTTGAAAAATCCTGCAAAATGTGTACACAATAGAACACAATGAAGAGAAAATTTTATAAAGTTTTGGAGAAGATATAAATAAGTTTAATACCTTTACATGTAAACATGAAAAACCTGGATTTGTTGATTTATTTTTATATTTTTGAATGTATTACTCAATCAAATTAAGGAAAATCGTATTTAACATCAAGTATTGCAAAATGAAAAACAGATTGTTCTAGAACCCATTATATGAAAATATCACTAGTCATACATTAAATTACCTTTTTTAAGAAATTATGAAATTCTATGGCAAACTGAATATAATCCTACTCGAAACAATTTAATTGCAATTCAATAATATTAAAATTCATCGGAATAATAATCAACGAAAAGTTGTAAACATTGGTTAGCTGTGAAAGCCTTCCTTAAACCGATTTGATGTTTATGAAAACATACGTTTATAAAATACATACGTTATATTAAAATATTTCTTTAATTTAATTGGATGGCAAGGCGGCAATTAAATTTTACATTATCCAATGTAAATTAGTGTAGTTCAATATATAAATAGTTTAATTTTGAACAAACTTATGGTGTTTTCTATTTCATTCGTATGATCTTCGTGCTTGTAACTACTCCTCTAGATCTTGGGAATATTTTTTTCTTACGACAAGGAAAAATGATTCTTGTTTATTAAAACAGAAAGGAAATGCTTTTATAATTCGTATTTAAAATATACATACATGAAAGATATGAATTTTTCTCAAATTTTGCTCACCTGTAGCAATAGAAAGACGACATTATACCCACACTGCACTGCGAATTGTAGGTGTGCAATGGTTGCTGCATTTGTCTCATGGCAATAACTGGTGAAAGATAAAAGCCACAACATTCGGGTGAAAAGCGCTCTCTCATTTCGCCAAACACGCGTATATATCAGTTTTCTCGAATTTTCTATGAGATTCAGATATTTTTTTTCCCTTTAGGTTTCGTTCCGATTTTGTTTTTCGATGGGCATAAATCAACGGATATAAGAATTCAAAGTGAAATTATCTTGCACTAGATAAAAAAAAAATTTCAATGAATATTATGCATGATAAAATGGACTATAGTTAGTTAAAGTTTTTAATTAGTATATTTTAATTAATTATAATTGATAATTAATAAATTCTGATTAAATGTAACGGATAATTAATTATCTATATTAATTAAAAAAGGTTGCAAATACGTTATATAACCCCCCTCCCCCCCTAAAAAAAATCTGGATGCGTCTAAAGTTGTAAGTTGGGCACTGGAATACCGGGATAAGAGATTTTCTTTATACATCCGATCAGACTTCTATATAATATTTAATATCATTTATTTTAATTCTTTAATTCTTAACAAATATACCTTTTGAATTTAGGAATTTATTTTGCAATCATTTTCGTTAAAC